>PVJO010027671.1:0-19287 GCA_004026905.1 Hystrix cristata
GATAGATAGATAGATAGATAGATAGATAGATAGATAGATAGATTTTGTGCGTGCTTTAATAGGTCTTGAAAGTGTGCATAGGTGAAACCCTTAGCAAATCATCACCTCTAGACTTGTGTGTGGTTAGGTAATTTTTAACTTCTCTTTATTGTTGTGAGAAGTAAGGGGGTAGAAATACATTTCTGCCCCTTGGTGGTCAGGAAACAGATCTGCAGATTATGGATCTCATTCTACTGCCAATGTTTGCTGTGGTGCTCATGTAGTTAGGGAGATGAAAAAGCATCCTGCCTTGACCTTCCTCACCGAGAATATTTGGCCAATTTGTAAGCTATTTGTGAGCAGGAATTTAGAAAGAAAGGCTTCCATTTCAGTAGGAGGGGAAACCCCAAAATTTAGAAAAATAAGAAATTTTAAGAATTCTATATATCATAAAAAGCAAACAGATATTCTGATGGGAAGCAATTGAAAATAAGCTATTTTGTGGTTTAAGCCATTAGTAATTAAACATATGACAATTCTTATTATTGCTTTAAGAAAAGATGTTGTCAGGCTGCAAATAAAATGTCAGTTTTTAAGCATATGTGATGTCTATATAGAGGAAAATGAGTTAAGAATTTTACCAGTCTATTAGGGTTTACATAAGTCTGCCTTTCAGAAGGAAATGTTGGATTTAGGCTAGCTACATGTTAAAGGTCTTTGGCTTTTTGGACTACAATTAGAAAAAAATTTTTACATTATAAACTAAATACATATCATCTGGGTATATTATATAGCAGACCATCACTCCTAGTATTGAGTGATAATTCTACTAAAATAATTCTACTAATAATATATATATACTGGGGGCTGGGGATTTAGCTCAGTGGTTAGATTGCTTGCCTTGTAAGCACAAGGGCCTGAGTTCGATCCCCGGCACCACAAAAAAAAAAAAAAAAAAAAAAGAAAAGAAAATATATATATACTAGTAGAATTATTTTTTGTTCTATCTACATTGAAAATTACATAGTACACATTTCTGTAGAACATATTCCAAAGAATCCCAGAGGACTCTAGACTCTAATTGTACTAAAATGCAGTACAGAACTTAGCAGTTGCTGAAATCACTGGCCAAATTCATTTTAAACCAAATCATGCCCTAGGGATTGTATTACCCTGATTTAATATAATATAAACCTAAAAGAGTAATAGAATGAAATCAATTAAAAATATCTTGCATACTCTTTACCTTCCTCCCACCTTGTGCATTACTGTGTGAGCAAATTTTTGCAATACTACCATTATATCTCTATGGATCTCTGGCTAATAAAGCAAAAGAAAGTCTCTTCCTCATTTGAAAGTATGTATTTAAAATTCTAGTTGGAAAGTCTTATGGAAGGTGCTTTCAGCAACTAAATGATTATATTCTAATTTTTCCAGAAGTAATTTTAATGTAGAGATTTATTTTTATCTTGGGATTCAAATATTGCTAAGTTCTATACATTTTTTCAGATTTTTCTCTGCCCATTTTAATATTTTCACCTTTTGGTAAACAATATGTTCATATTGGAGTTTTAAAGATTTTGGAGGCTTAATTATTTCTCCTATTCCCCAGGCTACAATTTTGGATTATATAAATTTCCAATTACTAGATTATAATTCAATAATACTCAACTTGAGCACCAGCATAAGATTGTACAAGTTGCTTGATACCTTCATACTTGAGTATTTTTCAGGGTTATATTGATAGGCTTTGGAAAGTTAAAAATCTAAATCAAGATCTAGATTGAGAGGTTCATACATTAGACACGTTTCATAATACTACCCAGTCCATTGCAACAAGCTTACTTTTACATATTCTTTTTTAAAAATACAAAGATTAACCTTATAAACCTGACTCCTTTACATTTCTTGCCATAGTATAACATATTTCATTGCATTAATGGAAACATTGGTTTAGCTTAACATATTAGTAATGTGAAATTTGAAAAATTTACCAAGTAAATGTAACACCGATGAACTATGACACCCTAATATACTTCTGAAACCACTACCATTTTACAATAACTTAATGTTTTATCTTTAAATTTTCCCTGATTTTTATCAATCTTTGATGATGACTATGTCTTGAACTGCTTAAAAAATAGACTTTGATACACTTGTCACCCAGAAATTTTACAGACTGAATATTGTCTGTTAGTTAAACTAATCATATTTTTCCACCGTTTTAAGACTCAATTCTTTGTTTTTGTTTACTTGAAGATATGTATAAAAAAAAGGGATTCATATTCCCACTGTTGCTATGGAGTTGACACTTTTATTTTCTTATCATTGTTCCTGTATCAAAATTTAATAAATGCAAATTGCAATCTGTTCACAGAAGAGTTCTTTTAAGACTACAATACAATTAAATTGCTTTATTACTATTTATCACATTATTTCAACTAGAGATATTTAGATTGATCTCAAAATGATTTTATAAATACTACTAGTATTAACATTTAGCATCAATATAGCCTTTAAATTATAATAACCTACCTATCCCTAGAGTGAATGTGTGGTAGGTAACACCATTGTTTTACTTGTGATGAAAATTGAGACCTTAATTTATATTCCCAAGGACATAGAATAGGATATTAGTAAGGGCTGACCTATTTAATAGGCTCCAGTTAATGCCACAGGGTTATTTTAAATAGGCTCTGTTTGAGACCCAGGGGTAAAATATTAAACTTCCTGAATACCAGCTCTATGATCAGATCACT
The DNA here is from genome assembly GCA_004026905.1 of Hystrix cristata. Classification (NCBI taxonomy): domain Eukaryota; kingdom Metazoa; phylum Chordata; class Mammalia; order Rodentia; family Hystricidae; genus Hystrix; species Hystrix cristata. The sequence continues at coordinate 2,739 of PVJO010027671.1, forward strand.
AGTTTATAATTCATCACTCTCTAATCTGTCAATATGTACATCAATTATAAAAGTAATAGAACCTACTGAGAAAAACACGCCAAATGAGAAGATAGCATTCACTTTAACACGCCTAAACATGTTTTATTGTACTAAAATACATGGGAGAGAGAATATCATCTTGGAAAAAGTGGAAACGAGGTGATACTGGGCTACTGCTTTCTATGGTACTATTGGAGGCAGAGATAAGTATAGAATCAGTGATCTAAACTAAGGTCATTGGTATTGTCTGTCTATTAGAGAAAGTACAAATTGGTCAAGTCATTTTTCATTGCACTTTTCTGCCAAATGTTTAATTTTTAAATTTACTTAATCAGCGAATGCCTGTTTTGCGCTGGAACTATTTCTTGCTTACAAAATGTGTTACTCTTCACCATTTATATTCTTTGCTTGTCCAAACCAGAAATACATTTTACTAATTTCCATGAATAAACATTGTGTTGGAATAAGAAAAACATTCTAGGACAAGATATTGTGACAATATAATACAACCTTTAACAAAGAAAGCAATGTTTAAAGTATATTAACAGTCATCATTATATTTAAATTCACTAATGATAATGAATTGAATAATTCTGATTACATTTTCAAAGTATAGCATAATCTGAAAACTAATGACAATAAATCAGTGATTGATTCCAAAATGATAAGCATAATAATAAATTTTCCACTTGAAATGAATAAATACTGTGTGTTATTTATGACTTTAATTTCATGATAATAGTTCATCATGCATAATTCTAAATGGCTCCAATGTTGGCTTCTCTTTGAAATAATTTATTAACACCATCCCAATTACAATTGGGTTTTTTTTTTTTTACAAACTTCTTACCTGCTTTTATATAATTTTAGGAGTTATCACCTGAGATGAAAACTTTTGTGGATCAGTATGGACAGAGAGAAGATGGAAAAATAGGAATTGTAGAGGTAAGGAATCTACGCATTTTTCTGATTTAATAAATTAGCTTCATTTTTGAAGTTGTATGCAAGTCAAACATGATAGGGCAAGACTCATACAGAGCGTTATCTTATGTTCAGAAATACAAAATTAAAAAATTAGAAATAAAAGAGATGCTAAGAGCTGGCCAGATCCAGAGCTCAAACAGTATCTTATAAAACTGAGACCCTGAAGAAATGAAATGGTCAACCCCTGGTCACATAGCTGTTTGCTGGCACCAAGTTAGTTAGAGGAACAAGTCGCCAAGTTCTGGATGAGTGTCCAAGTACCCAATTCATAGGTGTTTATTTACAGTGTAGACTTTTCTGTTGAAATTTAAAATTAAATATTTTCTGTCCCTATTGACAATGTCAGGGCAAAAATAAGATTCTAAAATCTTATTTTAAATTGACATTTTGGCCCTGCTAAAAATACAAGAACTTACTTAACTAAAGTGACTGAATATTTTATAATCTGTTATAGGTACATATTTCCTTCGAGTCTCTGCAAGTTAAAACTGTGAATGTTAAATCTTGTCTTTTGAAAATAACTTTTCCTATTGCGGACAATTGTTTTGTCTGTTTAAGGAAGCAAACTTTGATTATGTACCCATTCTGAATACTCAGATTTGTGAAAGAGCCATTGCTTCTCTTATTCTCATTTTTCCAGACTCTAATGGTATTTCATATTCGGTCCTTTTCTCAGCAAACTTTTAGAGAAATTTAATGGAAAGTTTTGTCCATAAAAATTAATAACATATTTTAAAATATGCCAAATCACAGGCATAATTATGTCCTTCATGTAATGTTCTCAGTGTACTAAAGTATGAAATGTTCTGATTCTCAATAACTTATAATATACCTTTGATTCAGAGACCTAACCTAGTTTTCAAAAAAATGATCTTATTAGGGCACTTGTGATATTGGTGTGAAATGCACTTATTTTTAAACAGCTACCACAAATAGAGTTAAGGGAGGACATACTATTATTATCTTTGTAATTAAAATTTTTCCCTAGAGTATACATTTTCCCCTTTGTCTATGTGTTCCTCATTACTATATAAATAGATAATAGTAATGGGACTTACAGATTGATATAGAAGTCAGCTAACCAAGGTATGAAATGATCAAGAATAATAAAATCACTTTAAAATAAACATAAATGAGATGAAGTAAATCCAATTATTCAAAACTAATTTGAAAATCTGACATCAGTAAAATTCTAGATTGGCTACTTCACAGTTTGAAATACTTTCTAATTCGAATAGAGAAAAGGCTGTTATCTTGTATTTAACATATCTCACCTTGAAGGACTCTAGTAGGCCCAACTATTTATTCTGTTTCATTTCCTCAGCGATACTAGGCTATGTAATAAAAAGCACAGATCATATTTGCATGGTTTTTTACACTTTAAAAAGGGCAAGATGGATGAACATATTTTGCGTCCAGGTTTTACTACATATGATATATTTTAATCATGTATGACTTAATATTTGATGTTTAATGGCAATGAGAAACTAGGCATCCCTTAGCAGATACATTGTCTTGGAGGTCTAATGAAAGATGTTTATTTCTTGATAAGTTTGAAGTGCTTGAGATAAGAAACTGCCACAGGGAAGAAAAGATTTTCTATGTGAGGGAATATAAATCTAGTCAACAAAAAAGGGTAAAGAAGATAATGTAGGCTGAAATGAACTGAGGAGCTTCTCAGAAATAAGAGTTCACATGCATATGACATATAATTTATACAATGTTTTCAAATAAATTATCTCTTTTGAGTCTCATAATGACAAAAATAAAATAAATCTAAATAGAAAATGAGGGTCTATCTTATAGTTGAGGAACCTGAATGTTCAGTAGAATTTGAATAAGATCAAAGAAAGAGTAAGAAACAAATGTGTAACTGTTTGGACACAGACATGTTCCCCTAAAATACTGCGGCTATTTTTTTAAATAATAGAAAATCTGCACATTTTCTCCATTAAAAGGAAAGATGCTTCAAGCTTCAGTTATTTGGTTACTTATGGCAAAGCTTCAAGGTTACCTGGGTTAACCAGAGTTGCAAAAAGCACAGAAGCTTCCACATTCACATTGGGGTCACATCTTGATAAATCCACCGTGAGCTGACAGACACCATAGAGGAAAATGCATCGAGGCACCCGACCTGCCAAACATCATCGCTGGGCGACATAGTACTTCGTAGACCCCCGTGATGCACTGCTCTCGGGGAGCTGTGCATCTCTGTCACTGCTCAGCGTCACGAGAGAATATCCTACCGCGTGTAACTGCCCCAGGAAAAGATCAAAATTCAAAATTCGAAGCACAATTTCTATTTAATGTGCACTGCTTTTGAATCATCATAAAGTCAAAAAATCTTAAATTGAACCACCCTAAGCCAGGAACCTTCTATGTACAGAAATTATCTGGGCAAAGAATTTAAAATATGATTTAGAAAGAACTTTTCAGATCAGTTCAAGCAGGAAGAGTTTGAAGGGAGAGAAGTGAGACATGTAAGAATGGACTAAAGGTTTTAATGTGCTGGGACATGGAAATTTTTGTTAAATGGGACCCTTGAGAAGAACTAGCCAAAATTTCTCATTTTAAGGATAGAGAAACTGAAGCCCACAAAGGTTGAAATTATAGGAGTGACAAAACCTGTATGCAGACCTAGATTTGACTCTGAATCTAGAATTCTTATTTTTATAAACCTGATTATTAGCCAAAGGGAATGAGAAAAGAGCCCAGGTCAGGGGGATTCATTGGAGAAAATTAGAGAATGAGAGAACAGGCAGAAGATTGCCACAGTAGTTCATATGCAAGTGACTGGTCTAGTGCAGTTAAGTAGGAGTTAAGAAAAAAGAAGGCTTGAAAAATTATGGGGAAAAAGAAATTGAAAGTAACAATAATATGTAGAAAATAGAGAATGGTAAAGTAGAGAATGCCTGAACTTATAATGTGTCTTCTGACATCACCAGAAAGTTGTATTAAATAAAATTCATCCTTTCTTTGTCCACCTTAACATATGATATTACTTGCTTAGAAATCCTACATATAAGGGACACAAAGCCTAGCCAGCAACAAGGGAACACAAAACCCCATGCTTTCCAAAAATTGTAATAATCTCTCTCCTCACATTAAGCACAACATAATATTGGTGTTCAAAGGGGAAAGAAGTTGGATTTATTTATATGTTGTGTCCACTTGATAGATATACTTATGGATTTGAAATCTAATTGAAGCAAACTAACATCCATGTAGTAGTCCACTTCCCTTATGCAACTGGCTACATCGATTTAAAAGACCTGAAAATGTTATGATTAATTTTTAAAGTTCTGACATGATGAAGCTGACTTCTTCCAACAACATGCATTTGCTACCTAGAACATACAAAAAGGAAAGTAATGTGCAGATATGATTTCTTCTGAACTTAGTAATTTCGTGCCTTTAAATAGACTTAAAAATTCATGCAAATACAGTTCAGTAATAACAAGATTATTAATGTGATCTCAAAACAGGAGCATTGAAATTCTGACTTAACAACTACCATGGCAGTCAAAAATGTTCTAAATTTATGTAGACTAAGAGCTTAATTGCAAAGAAGTCCAATTAAAATAATTAAATAGGAAGACTCAATGATTTATCAGGGAATGGAATTTTCTTCTGCGTGGCTTGTACAAAGTACAGATATTTCCTTTAGTTGGGTGTCAAATATATCATCTTTCCCCAGATCCCTTGGGCAATGTGTGGGAACCTACCATCCTCTCTGTCCTAGAGTTTCTATCTGTCCAGGTCAGTGCATTCACTAAAAAAGAATAGATCCAAAAGCTATTTTAATCCTAAATCTGTAACAACCCTCCCAGGGAAGCAGCCACTTCTCTAGCCATTTCCTTTTTTCTTCCACAGTGGAACTTGAGCATATGGATGTAATTTTTTCATTACACTTTATTTGTCCACCTTGGAATTTGAGAAAAATGACTGACAATAAAATACCATTTTAAAATTTGTTCTGCATAGATTTTCTAATGACTTATTAGGGAAACATTTTTGACTAAAGATTTTACTGGAAAGTGATGAAGGTAAGGGACAAGGATCTCAAAAATCAAGAAACTCACACTGATTTCTAACCTGGCTCAAGTTACAAGGTAAGTGAGGCAGGTCATTTATGTTCTCTGAGCCTCTATTTCCTTGGCTGTAAACAGGGATGACTACTATCAACTTCATATGATTTTTATGAGTATTGACATCAAATAAGATAATACTTGGCAAACAAATATCCTGGCATACTATAAAAATGCAAATAAATGTATTTGCCACTATTATTAAACATAAAAATAACTTACTTGAAAATCTACACTGTTCTGAGTTCCAAGCCTTTTCTTCCCACTTTTTATATAGTCAAATCCAAATTACTAAACTTAAATAGCCTTAAAATTATGAAGAGAGTATTTGCCTTTCAAATTTCCAGGACTGAATTCTCATTGGCTGGGAAAAAAGTTTCTCTAGTTCTCAAATGGAAAAAGTGAATTCTTGGCCAATAGGTGCTCAAGAAGGCAAACATATACTATGACTGTAGGGATTTTGTCTCAAATGTACTTTACAGTGTTTCTCTCTGCCATTTATATCTTTAATGAAGTTTCTCTTCATGTACATTCTTCCCACACCTGGTTCTTAGCTTTATCATTGTATCTATCTCCTGCTTTTTATCAGTAAAAGGAAATTATTTAAATCATCTGTCTCCCTGTCAGTTTCTTACAGGTAGTGGCTACCAATCCCCAGCTACCAGCATACTGGCCTAGTAATTGGTAGTCATAGGAGGCGTAGCAAGGAACTTCATTTAGTTTCAAAATAAGACAAGAGCTCTGTATTATATGCTACGAAAATAAGAGATGGAGAGGAGGAACTCTGGTAAGGTTGAGTTCCCTGGGAAGCACCTCTGAGTGGCAGCAAAGCATTTAGGAGGATTTCAGAATCACTTCCTGTGGAAGGGAAGGGAAGAAAATAGGACTTGGGCAAAGGAAGCTGGTAGGCTGGTAGACTGTGACTTAGGTTCAGCAGAGACCGCAACTGACCCTACAGTGAGCTCTGAGGCCGAGTGGCCTTTCAGAGACTTCCCAAGTTTTCAGTGAGAACACTGGGCCACTGTACTCCCATGTGGATTAGTCACAGGCTGCAGCCTCATTGGAAACACAGCTGTCTTCAGTCCACACAATCCCCCATACAGTGGAGCTTTACTGCCTCTTATTTACAGTCTACAATGACTCTAGACAAATAGTCAATTTCTTCATTCGTTGCTTGAATAAAATACGTACTGAAATTTGTGCAGTCGCTGGGCAAGTAAGTAAAACATAGGCTGTTATCCTCAAGCAGATAGGCAAGTAGAAAGAAAATTTTGCTTCCCCATTCTCAGGGGCAAGCAACCAATTCTCTAAGTGAAGATCTAAGGGACTCTGTTTGTGGCCACAGCTATCTGCTTTCCACTCATCTCCTTGATATTCTCTACTCTCTTGAAAGCCATAAAATTTTGAGAGTTCATAAAAGCACAAGCAGGCATTCAGAGGATTAAGAAGTCACTAAAAATCTCGGAACAAGCAGTACTTGGTATTTCTCTGGATAGTAGTGACTGAGAATAAAGTAACCCCAATTACTATCTTTTATAAGGGACCTCTGGCATGTTGGAGATGTGGTTTTAGATGCTCCAGCTGGAGAATTACCATAATCAGACTGCAAATTTGAATATTGGTTGATAAGCATCAACAGTGGGGCTAAAAGACAACACAGGACCACCACACTGTGAAATACACCTTTCAAAAAAGGTTTTCTTTATCTTCACTACAGCTGCATCCTATTCATACGTGTTCATTGCTTTCCTTTGGTAGCTAGTTTTCTTATAATAATATTTTACAAGTTTAAGACTCATTTCTAATGTTTGTAAAACAAGAGCAATTTGGCCCATTTTATATTTGACATTCTAGAGACCTCTGAACTGCATGAAAGTTATATAAACTTTGATTTATTAAACAATAGTGGTTAAATTTTACATTTAGTCATTGCTGACTACCTTATTTTTTATTTTTTTCTGTTTTTATATATTTGATGAATCTGGACAAGTATAATTTTTTAAGAAAAAAATTCTTTTTTTGTTCAAGGCAATATATATTAATTATACAAATTCAAGCAATGTAGAAAATTACAGTGATGATAGTAAAAATACTCAACTACCATTATGTTAGGTCATGCTGAGAAGGATTTTTAATGAAGAAACATTATCCACCAATCCAGAAGCATTTATTTCAGGCACCTACTTTACCGCGTGATCCATCAAAAGAGGATGATCAGAGGACGCAGACTGAAAGAGACGTCCTGAGACAGCAGTGGCAAAACTATGGCATGTGTGCCGCGGTGGGCACGCAGCGCCCTCTCTGTCAGCACATGAGCCAAGCCATCCCAGTGGCTGAGCATCAGTTATTCGGGTTTAATTGCAGTGTTGGCTCTTTGTGATAAATAAGTTGGTCCGGGGTCGCACTTTGGGCACTTGGTCTCTGAAAGGTTTGCCTTTACTGGCCTGGGGGAAGTCCACCAAAAACTTAAAAAGTTGCATACCGGTAAATAAAGAAACCCAGCTTCTTAGAAGACTGAGTCAGGAGGATTAGAAATTTGAGGCCAGCCTTGGCAACGTATTGAGACCCTGCCTCAAAATAAAAAGTAAGATCTGAGGATGTAGCTCAGTGGGAGAGTGTTGCTTAGGAATTGTGAGGACCTGGGTTCAGTCCCCCATACCAGTAAGTAAAGGAGGGAAGGAAGAGTTGGTGTTGGTTATTTCCTTTTTTCCACTGAATACTTAGGTTCATCACAAACATGAAATAACATGCCCAGACAGCCTGCATCATGCAGAACCTTTCAAAATGTACACTTACTATCCAGCTCCGTTGGTCAGTTTGTCCCTCAAAATGTCTGCCTGTGACACATTTCCTCCCTCTTTGAGACATATGCTTTTTATTTTCTTCCCCCTTTGGTCTCTCGCCTTTGCTGTATTATTCTTTGTTCCTCCCACACCTCTTTGAAGTCTTAAAAGATGCTTGTTTAAAACACCTTCAGGAAAGTATTATTACAGGCTAGTGAGGGCTGCACAAGACTTCAGGGGTGTGATTGCTTTTCCCTTCTCTGGAGACCACTCCATGCCTGGCCCACCTGCGCCACTCTCACTCCATCTCCTCCCCTCGGCTTCGGCGAAGACCTGTTCTCCGTGCCTGACTTATACCTGGCTACTTTAATAATAAAAATTACTTGCCTCTACTTTCCACTAGCAGCCCACTTACAGGTGAACAGGGGGCTCTATAAGGAAGATGGCATTCTCGGTTCCAATGAATGGAAACACAGCCCATGTCCAGACTACCTTGTCATGTGTAAAAGTCACCAACAGATGCACTGTTTGTGGTCTAACAGCGAAGAAGCAACCAGTCGATTCTATTGCTTCAAGAAGCTAGTTGCTTACATAACTTACCAGTAATTATCAAATTAATTTTCAAAGTCAGTCAATCACCAGATTGAATCACTCAAACTTTGAACATCCTCAACTCAAAAATTTGGGTTTTGAATTAAATTGTTTCTGAGGTATAGAATTTCATGAATCAAGAGTCAAAGAAATCAAAGATCATAAAAGAGGCCTGAATTTAATATCTAGATATCACACACACACAAACACACCACACACACTCAGTGCTGATATAACTACGTTTATGAATAAAAAAACTGATATTTTTTAAATTACTGATAATAATCTTCTACTTCCACCTTTTGAATATATTATGATCTACCCACACTACTGGCCTTTACTTCGAAATAAGATGTTTTCTGACTGGATCATACTAAACATCCTAATAAAATATTTGACCCTTCCCCTTAGTCTCATTCTCATGTGTAAATCCTATAAACTCAACAGTTTTAATTTGAGATGTTGTTTCAAAGATTTCAAAACAAGTTAAAGAACATATTATATAGGTATAAGGAAAATAAGATTGCTTGCCTATAAGGTAAACTGATATGTTTAAAATTACAGTTTTTTCATAGACTTAGAAGGATAAATTTAAAAAAAAAAAGAAAGGAAGGAAGGAAGGAAGGAAGGAAGGAAGGAAGGAAGGAAGGAAGGAAGGAAGAGTATGTTAACCCTCCTATAATTTTGTGGAAATTTTAGAACTTAAACTGAGCTTAAAGTTAATCTCAACTGTAGGTTCTTGGTCTAAATTCCAGGGATGAGGGTCCATATCTGTGTTTCAGGGGAATCCTCAACTTCTGGAAAGTTGATGAAATACAGTCTGTGTAGGGTTATTTTTTAATGGTGAAGATACAGTGATTTCAACAGAAGGAGATTTGATTTTGCCTTCCACTCCTCATTTTAGTGATGAGGATATTGAGGTCCAGAATGGCCCAGGGAGTTTCTGGGGGCCATAGTTCATTAGTAACTGAGCCAGAAATAGAACTCACGTCCGCTGTGAGGCCATCAATCCAACTCCCGCCTTCTCTGCACACAATAGATAGATTATATTAGGCTTAAAATGGGAGCTGGAGCTCTTTTCTGCCTCCTAAAAAAGTATCGAAGTTATGAAATGACAGCTTAGGGGAAATGTCTTAGAGTCACGCAGAGAAGATCAAAAATTAATCCAAGCCCTGGATGCCAGCAATGGATGTCTTTTCAGAAGAAAGCAACAGTTTGAGAACTAGCTTCGTGATTACTGTGTGGTTTCCCACTGTTGATTGTGAGTTGTCTCTCTGACTTTTTTTATCGTTTTGCAGTTTTCTTTGGTTTATCTTCCCTTGCGTCTCATGCTAGGCTTTCTCCTTGAACTTGGGGGTGCGTATTTTTCTTTCCTTTCCCCTACATTGACATTTCTCAGTTCTATTTCACATGAAATGTGTGGCCCCCTCTCTGCTGTTCGGGGCATCCTGAAAGGAACAAGACCTCTCAAACACAGAAAAGAAGAAGAGTTGGAGCAACCAGGGAAAATCCGCCCCGCTGCCCCATCTCACCAAGCACAGAGCCAAGCTCTCGGGGTGCAGGAGAAGCAGAAAACACGCAGCACCCTGGAGGAGCAAAGTACCAGGAGGGGAAAGCTGATGGTGTTTTTTTCCCTCCTACTTTTCTAGGCAGTGAAACTGCTCCTAGGGAACATGTTGGAGCAAAACTAAGCAGCAGGTGACGGCAGAGACTTGTTTTCAACCACACTGTTTTCTCCTTTTCGGTCTTTTCCAGTTGGCTCACGTGTTACCCACAGAAGAGAATTTCCTGCTGCTCTTCCGATGCCAGCAACTCAAGTCTTGTGAGGAGTTCATGAAGGTAGAAGAACGCTGTCTCTTTAGGAAATGCTTGCAGAAATCTGAATTGCTGGCTTTTTAAAAATTTGGTTTTTCTTATCCAAAATTTTTTAGACATGGAGAAAATACGATACCGATCACAGTGGCTTCATAGAAACTGAGGAACTTAAGGTAAGCAAATAAAATGTCGCATTAAGTTGATTTCCTTTCCAACGCAATTATGAACTGCTAAGGGCTTTGTGGCTTTTTAAAAAACCTCCTACAAAAGAAACTAGTGTGAAGCAATGGCACATTTTCACCCACTCTTCCACATCATTAATGAAATATCAGACTGAGAAAGAGACTTCAAGTTCTTTCTTGCAATTCTGTTCAGCAATGTGAGAAATTAGCATTTTGTAGTTTACATAAATTGTTATAAAACAGGTAGATGGCAGATCGATCAATAGATAAAACGATACACAAGCTAAGTAAGTCACACATTTCTATTGAAATTTGAAATTTTATTTTATGAATTAGGCATTTATGTAAATAGATTTCTTTTTCAAAGAAAGACAAATTATGGGACACCTATTCTATGCGAGATATTTTGCATACATTATCTTATTTAACGTTTGCATGAGTTCAATGAAATTAGTAGTACCAGATGACAAAAAGTTTGAGAGAAGCTAACTGATCCACCAAATGTCACATAGAAATAAAACGCAGGACTACAATGTTTAAACTCAGACGTGTACATCTCCCAAACCTATGGGAATTCCTTGCAACCTACAGTTCTCAACAGCAATGGTATTTACAAAATCCAAAAATAATTAAAGTTTTGATAAACTGCACCTTTGAAAATGACTTTATAAATTCATATCTCAAATGGGTACTTGGGCAGTGGTGTGGGAGTGAGACATAAAAACAAACATTTGAAATCAAAGTTACCTCAGTGTAAATGTCTATATAGGTTTGTCAAATGTCTTCCATCTTGAAAATGGAGTGATAATACCTTCTTCTTGGATATATTGTGAAACTCAAATAAGGTATTGCATTGGAGAAATCTTATACATCACATTATACATGAATTCAGTTTACTAGCCTTTCAGAAATGTGGGTGTATCTTTCATCTCATTTTCTCAAATCTCAGTCTAAAAGACTCAATTTGTTCAGACAGATAATTAAAAGGGAAGTAGTTAATATTTATTGAGCACTTGCCTATGTACCTGCTATGTAGCAGACACACTACTACGTGCTTGAAATTTATTTTAACATTTAATCCTGGATAATTTCTCAAGATTACACAGTTACTCGGGAAAAGCACCTAAGTCTGGACCCAGCATATCTGATAATGTTACATGCTTTTCTCCTACAGCACCACATGCCTTCAAGCTTTGTTCATTGAAAGCTACTTCTGCTGCTGCTCGGTGGGGGAATATAAGTATCAAACAGTTTTCCTAATCGTGGTTCAACGTGGTTTAAGTAATGCATATTTTTAGAGATGGAACTGGGGCATTTGCACAACTGCAAAATTGCTGAACCATATTCACCTGCAGCCTCTAGAAAGTGTAAACATTTTTAGTGTGAAGTTACTAGCAACCATGTCTTTCACACACTTGCAGCTTTGCAAATACAGCCCATGAGGTGACAGAGGCATTGCATTTTTATTCTTTTAGGCAAAAAAATTCTTTTAAAACTCCTCTCAGTTCAGAAAGAAAACCTTAGCTCATTTCCAACACTGACCTCAAAACACTCTAAAAGTCTCCTTTGTTCTAAATTTTATTCTCAGAAAGAGATTCTAAATAGAAGTCCTCCTCCCCAGGGAATTTTTGAAGATAACTTGGCATTCTTTTTTAATAGATCTTTCAAGAAAGCTAATTTTAAGATCCATAATAGAGTACAACATCTCTTGCTCTCAGACATGACTTTGAATCTTAGTGTCCCAAGGTTTCTCCAAGGCTATTTTTGTGACCACCATTTTAGTCTCTGATGAGGCTTTTTAACCCAATTAATCTCTGACAAAAGCTTCAGAAGGTTCAAAACCGAAGTTCACCCCCACCAGACTTTGAACTTTGAATTCTCCATACTTCACTTTCAATTTGAAGCAGAACGTTTGAAGTGAAAATAATTTCATCAAACCAAGGAAATGATCTCTTTCCTTGAAAAAGTGAAATCAAATCAGTCCAGCAGAACTCGTACTTTGGGGAAGAAGATAAACCACTGCTGAACCAAGAAACCTAATCTTTCAATAATAACTGCGCAGTTTCCATAAGTGCATTAGTTCATTTTCTCAGAAAATAAAAGAGTTGTGAATGAACAGCACTGGACAAAATGACAGGCTTATGCTTAAGTACTTACCCTGTCATTTATATGGCAAACTTTGAAAAACTTTTGATTTCTTTCTGTCAAAAAAAAAAATTAAACTCACTCCTTAGCTCCAAATGTCAAGTTAATAATCATCTTTTTTCACCCTTCCCACATTAATCCTTATTTCAGTGTGATTCATGTATCCTTCAAGGATTAGATGTGATCATCTGTAGTCAACTGTTTCAATTTGTACAGTCAGCTAAAACATTTAACTAAGGATTCTTTGGGTTGCATCATAACTAGAAGCTAACCAACTGGCCCTCTGGAGAAACAGGATTCACTGTATCTGTAAACTGAAATGTAAATACAGCCCAGGAGGGCAAAAAATGTATTTAAAATTAGTTAGAGTTCTATTACACATTGCAGATGTTTACAGAAAGGCCCTTACATTTCCTATGGAAGAGTCACATGAATACTTGTGAAAACGGCATTTAGTAGAAAGACAACCGTTGGGTTGGCTGATTTTTAAAATTTAAATTCAGGTTCCTACACAGTGTAAATCCAGATCCTTCTTTAATTGAAATCTTCAAAGCATAATATAGCTCAGACGACCACAGACTGTGTCTCAGGGAAAAGCAGATTTTGCGTATGTCAAAAACAGTTTCCTTACTGGAAAATCACAAGATCAACACAGTTTAGTCTTGTTTTCAAGGTTCTCTGTGGAAAGCACCTGGTTCTACCCTCCACAGTAGGCTTTCTGTGCATTTCTGGTATGCTGTGTTTCAAGGCATGCTGAAATGCAAGGAGACTGTGTGTTGCTGATGAAATTTATCCAAGTGCTTTTTGTCTCAACAGAACTTTCTAAAGGACCTGCTAGAAAAAGCAAACAAGACTGTTGATGACACAAAACTAGCTGAATATACAGACCTAATGGTAAGACTGATCTTGAAAAGATTATGGCCAAGAGCTCAGTAAATAGAACTGTTTTCTTGCTAATTCTCAAGTCTTCGCAGGATGAAATAAACAAGCCATGTGGGCACATAGCTATCATTTCATTTGAAAATTGAAATACTCAAGAATGCCCACATCCTGTAAGGTTGCGTTCTTCAGGCACTGGCTTTAAGGCTCAATGAATGACCATTTCCTTTTTTGGAAAGCTAGGTGTTTTTTATCTCTCAAAGATCACTTGTTTTTCTTACAAAGCTCATGTAATTATATCATTAAATTATATGCCCTATGAATATATATTACATAATATATGTAAATTATAAATTACCTAAAACTCACTGATATAGAAGTTCTAAATATATTTTTTATTGCAGTTTAGAGTATCATAGACTTTTTTAGAGTTTAAAGAGAACTTTTAGCTACTTCAGTAATTAAGCCACTCAAAATGATTCTCTCTTCTTTCTACTTTTACTTCTTAGGGGTATTATATTGATGCTATGGGTGAGGAACTCCAAATGTACCTTGACTCTGATATTTTGGTAAATAGTGTAACCAAAATCTATCAGAGAATAGAGATCACAGAGTCGAGAAAATGCCTTTACACACAGGCTCCTAATGTTTTAAGAACAAATGAGTAAATGAATTAATGAGGTTCTAGACAAACCATTTTACTTTGTTCTAAATAGGTGAACCTTGCTCATTTTAACTCCAGGAGATACATCTATTTATGCAAGGCCTAACTAATATAGAGGTACTGTGAATTCTTACCCGTGATTTAAATAAATTACCCATAAAATACAGCTATGTATTATAAAAGCTGCTATGCTGCCTTAGATTGCTGAGGAAGTTAGACTTTCAGGTACCTTGAGAAACGATCTTTACAGGGTTCAATTATATTTAATGTGGCTGACACTTACTTTCAGCCCCTTGGCCTACTTTGTTTGGGAAAACAAAAACAAAACTCTAAAACTTTGTTATTGGCTTATTCACCAAACAATGAAATTTATTATAAAGTGGGACCAATCTTACTTTTAAAACAGATTTTTTCTGTTCCTCTTTAATTCCTCGTTACATTTCCACTTACAATAGCATTAGCAAATAAATGGGAAACTTTCTTGTTGTGCGTCATAATGGCAGGTCTAAATTCTGAATCTGTTTTGTTGGGTTTTTTTCTTTTTAATAGACGATAACCTATATTCATCAATTTTCTATTTTGCTTTGCTCTCAAGGGATGTCTATTTAAAGTTAAGTCTCCTTTCCAGGGGGAAATCTGTAGCAGCCTTTCAAAAACTAATCAGATGGGAGTTTCCCCCTGTTGAATTGGCCTAGCATATCTGATTAAATGCCATAAACCAGTTCAAGTCCAGGAAGCAAATTAATCAAGAACTAATTAAAATTTAAATATATAGGTGAGGAAATCTTTCCCTATGGGCACGAAACTGTGTGATCTAGTTGTCCAACGTCTTGGCAGACAGTGTCACAATACTAGGATATATGGTCAATGGGTTATAAAAAGCTGTTGTCAGTACAGGACACTGAAAAAATGTGCTTCCTACAAAGAATTCTTAGAACATCTCAAGCCACTGAATGTCGCTCCTTTCCACCTTAAAAAGACCTCAGTAAACCTATATCCATTATAATGTGAGCATATTCCTTTCTTCAGAGACAAAAAATGCTACTTTTTTTACATATTTAGTATACATATTTCATATATTTTAGTGTATTTCATATATATTACTTTCAAATGATATAGCAATAGTTGCTACCATTTAAAAGAGTAAATGCTGGGATTAGGAATTTAGCTGAAGTGGTAGAGTGCTTGCCTAGCAAGTACAAAGCCCCGAGTTCGATCCACCGCACCAAAAAAAAAAAAAAAAAAGGGCGAATGCTTCACAAATATGGGTATGAACATGTTTATGGTTGGATGTGTCTCAGTGTGTGAGACGTAACTATGGTGGAGAGTTGGGAGCTTTACTGAGTATCTTGCTCTCAATGGAAGATAAAACAATTTAAAATTACTCAAAATTCTATTCTCTAAGGACTTATTCATGTTATCTGCCTACTGCTTTTATTTGCACTATTTTGTGCTCTAAAGAGGTAATTATTTATTTTTACAGCATTGTCTGGAGAGGTTCAGGAGTACCATACCCTGCCAAGCACCATTTTTCCCATGTATCAATACACATTTAAAAGTATTTGCAAGAAAAACAAATGAAGGTGTTCTAGAAGCCTACTTAAAGCCACTATTACTCCACTTCACTGTTCCATACTGGTCTGATGAATTCGGCAATTGATGCATTACAGAATGGGAAGTTTGCTCTGAAAATGTTAAAACATGTTGGTCCTAAAATTTTGTTGGATATATAAGTACTTGATAAGTCGAGCTGCTTGATTTTGAGTGTTTGTCTTCATTACATCATTCTGCAATGGTTAATATTTCGTTTTTGTTTTTGGAAACAAAAAAAATTTTATCATTTAGCTGAAACTATTTGACTCAAATAATGATGGGAAGCTGGAACTGACTGAGATGGCCAGGTGAGTTCAGGAATTATGCCAATATTATTAGAATAAGCTGGTCTTCATCTAAAAATCAAAACTACTAACATAATGTTTTTCTCTTAAAAGGCTACTACCAGTGCAAGAGAATTTTCTTCTTAAATTTCAGGTAATTGACTTTTCCTCCACAGTAAATAATATTTTCTTTGAAAAGTTACAATGTAAGAGATTTGCGTAGAGAAATAAACTGAAGTATAGTAGTAGCATTTTAAGTTTTGCTCTTTTCTCTGTCTCCTAGGGAGTTAAAATGTGTGGGAAAGAATTCAATAAGGCTTTTGAGTTATACGATCAGGTAAAACTTTGTTCTTTTTTCTTCTTTTATTTTTAATGTGGCAAAAACACTTAGCATGAGGTCTACTGTCTCAATTTTTTAAGTGTAAAATGCAATATTGTTCACTAGACAATGTTGCATGGCAGATCTTTAAAACTTATTTACCTTGAATAATTGAAAATTTATGCCTGCTGTTCAGGAACT
>PVJO010027672.1:0-19313 GCA_004026905.1 Hystrix cristata
TTATTTGACAACATCTCTACTTCAAACACACGTCAATGGTCTGCTTTCTAACCTGGCTCACCAAAGCGTAATCTGACAGA
Source organism: Hystrix cristata (assembly GCA_004026905.1). NCBI lineage: Eukaryota > Metazoa > Chordata > Mammalia > Rodentia > Hystricidae > Hystrix > Hystrix cristata. Next base: position 81 of record PVJO010027672.1, read on the forward strand.
CAGTAAGAATACACAGTTTAGATCACTCATCTTGAACACTCCCTCTAAGGCCATATAAATAGACTGGATCAGTTACTTTCCCATCACTGGGACAGAATATCCATCCACAATTTAAAAGAGGAGAGGTTTATTTTGGCTTACAGTTTTAGTCCATGGTTGCCTGAATCCAAGGCAGAAACAGGTGGGCAGAGGGGCATGACAGAGGAAAAAGTGTTTAACTCATGGCAGCCAGGAAGCAGAGATTCAAGGAAGAAGGTGGGGAAGATGTACACCTGCCAGGTCATACCCCAGGGACACACCTCTTCAGACAAGTCCCTGCCTATCACAATCAGCTACGATTAATCCACTGATGAGTACAGTGAGCCTATGATCGAATCACCTTCCAAAAGCCCCGCCTCTAAACACATGAGACTTTAGAGGACATTCTAGATCCAGCTCCATATCATAACACGCTTCTCTCAAATGGCCTACACTCTATTTTCTTTACTTCTTTCTGCCTAATAAACCTCTTTATGTCTCTCACTAATACATCTTGAAAATTCCTTTGCTGTGATGAAAGACAGAAACCTACAACCTACTTCATTGGTGGGATGAGTTGAGGTTTTCATCTCCTCCTTTGGGTGACCTTGTTCAGTAACAAAACTACACAGAGGCAAAGCCTTGGACCATTTTCAGTATATTTCTAAACTGTGCATCTGTGTTTATGTCCGTGTTTGGGATCTAAGTGACAGTGATATTCTGTTAAATGAAGAAACATATTGAGGGAATAACTGTGAAGCAGGGCTGGCCCCTTGGTTGGGCTTCGAGAAAGATGTGATTTGCCAGAGCATTTTAGAGAAGAGGAGGGGGGCTGGGAGGAGGCAGGGAAGGGAAAGAGGTTCAATAAGTGTTAAAACTGGGACTTTCCCTGGCAAGCAGGATGTTTTGATCACTCAACCTGAAGCTCCAGAGAGTCTGAGGATATAAAGACATCTGAGACTGGGAAAAAAGAAAAATAACAGAGGCAGAAGAACAAAAACGAAACGAGACTAGTTAGAGGTTGCCAGGAGAGTTCAGGATAAGCTGACCTTTCCATGAGCCCTTGAGCCAAAGCAGGAAAGGGAGGGGAGCAAGCTGTACTGAAGTCCACTCCACATGGGATGAGCTGGAGAGCATGCCCAGCACACCTTACTCTTTCTTCAATTTAATATGTCTGTGAATAGAGTAGAAAAGGCAAAATTTCAGATCCATTTTTTCTCATAATTAATTGGTGGTAGGCATGACTTTAGTAAAAAATTAGGTTATCGTAGATATTAATATTCATGAGGTTTGCATTACGAGTCTGCCTTTTTGCACCCATATGCCATAGAGAAGCATCACTCTCAGTAAAAATCTAACACCCCCATCAAAACTGGGCAATGATGAAGCGCTGTGTGCTTCCTCTCCCTCTGGCGCTCTCCTCGGGCCCATGCTTCATTACCTTTTGAAATTCCCAAGGACACAGTTCATTCTCATAAATACAAGATATGACAGAAATTTAACAAAAGCCCCACGACACCGGCTGCTGTCAGAAAAATGCCTAATTGGTCTATCTGCTAATGAATGTGCTCGGAATGCAGCCCTAGACCGAAGTCTCAGAGGCTGATTTTGAAAGATACGCTGAGCCAGGGGGTTTGGCAATGTAACTTTTAAGAAGAGAACACTAAAGTAGAAATTGAAGTACCAGTTGAAATTGAATTTTAGTGATTCTTTTTCTTTCTTACATAAACTATAAGCTCTTTCTGAGCATGAGGGCCGCGTTTTACTGTTGACGCGATTGAGACCTGATGTCACAATTTTCTGTCATCTAATTTCCCACAGCAGTTCTGCAGTTTCGAAATTCAGGGTAATTACTCTCTACACTGATTCTTCATTTCATCTCCCACATGGCACTCACTGGAAATAATGTTTTAAAATTTTAGGTATCTGGAAAAGTAACAAAGAGAATGAAATATGACTTAGAAAAGCAGGTTAATGCCTTTGAGGGGAAATAAATGATAAAAAAATTCAAATACACAATGGGAAGGCAAAAGCTGTATAGAAGTAATGCTGTAGGGTATATATAAATGAGAAATGATAAATTAGATATTGAAATAAAATACTCTTTACAAAGTGCACTTGCAAGTTGGGATATATTTCATATTTTTCATTAGAGTTAAGCCTCTTGTTTTCAAAGTCACTGATGTGACTTAAAACAGACTCTCACCACTTTAAATCGACTCAAGTCTGGATAACCTTGAAGCTCTTAATCTGTCTGCCTTTTACCATCTGCTTTGCATGTTTTTGAACTTAACATGCATATCACAAAATTGATTCAACTTACAAGCTCCTTCAGGAAGCAATATGCTACTATTGTATTGCAGAATTGATGATATGCAACAGTCTGGATGACATAAATCTGAAAGGACAGCACAAAACACACACTAGACAAAGAGTTAAGTGACTTAAAGTCAGTCATATTATAACTACTAACTCCCTTTGTGACCTTGAGCCAAGCATCTAAACTCTCCAGGCTTCAGGAAGCCATGACACAATTCCATCCAGATTCAGAATACTCACCAAGGCAGCATCTTCTTGAGAGAAGAACTGATCGTGCCAGTTCAGAAAACAGACATCAATCAGAGCCGCTTCTGCTGTCTTTTGAAATGGGAATTTAGAAGACTTCTCGAGAGCTTCAAATGAAGAATCACAGTCCTACAAGAAATACAATTGGAAAAAAAAATTATAAACTGGTATTTAAAGGCTCCAAATTTAGAAAAGGGCATGAAAGATGAAAAATGAAAAAGAGTTAAAATGTATTAGTAATGACAGTGCTTGCAAGTATAAGGCAAGGATGGAGAGATGGAGGGAGGGAGGAAAGGAGAAGGGGAGGGAAAGGAGGGAGGGAGGGAGAGAGAGAGACCCACAGACCGGGAAAGATTACAAAAGCAAAAACTAAATCCATCTGTAAGCTCTTAGAAGGATGCATTCCTATGATGAAAGGATATAGAAAGGCTAAAAGAAAAGCGATCAGAAATATGTATCCAAAAATTCCAAACAAAAGAAAGTCAATGTAACAGCATTAGAAATATCTTAAACAATAGTTTTCAAAGACAAAATGCAGTACTAGGCAGAATAAAAATTATTAATTCATAATGAAAAAGCAATTTACCATGAAGTTACAAGCATCTTGAACAATGGAGTGTCAGACATAGGCAAGAAATGGCACAACTACCACGAAAACTTGCTGTCACTGAATTCTGATAGGACATTTTCATACACTGATAATCCAGTGAACATTCTAATAAAAATCATGAACGGATAGATGTATTTAGAACTTTGCAGCCAAAGTTGTGAAGATATTTATACTTTTCAAAGACAACCCCTTACAAAAACCGATATAGAAATCTTGCATGTCCTCATCATTAATAGAAATTTTGATTTTGGATTGTTTCATGACTCATTATTGATTTTAGGAGCAAGCTTTTAATCTTTTACCATTAATAATAAATTTAAATACTGGATACGTAGTCTGTATTGCTCTCTTTATGAAATCGAAAGAGGTTCTCTCTTACTCCCAAGTTCCTGACAGTTCCCTTAAAGTGTCTTGGAATTATTTTTGTGCATCCTTTAAGATGGTGACGATGTGCTATTTCTCATTAACTTTTTCAATGTAGTAAGTAGTATCACTTGATTTTTCAGTAATAATGCACTTGTGCATTTCCAGGCTAAGCCTCTTATGTTTTCCTTATATGCTGTTGGATTTTATTTATTTTAGCTTGTTAAATATTTATATGCATGATGGGTATTGGGTCTGTAATTCCTTTATTTGTAATGCCTGTGCCTGGTTTTGTGTCTGGGTGTTGCTAGCCTCATAGAATGACTTGAGAGGTATTCTTTTCTCCTCTACCTGAAAAAGTGCGTGCATCCTCATATTATTTTTTTCCATAAATGTCTGACAGAATTCACCATTGAAACTGATGTCCCAGAAGTGTTTTGTGGGAAAATTTTTACTGTTGATTTTTATTGTATGTATTTCTATTTAATGTGAACAACATAATGCTTTGATATAGACAGCCAATCGAATTAACATACCCACCATCTCATGTAGTTACCCTTTTACTTGTGGTAAAAGCATGTAAAATCTCTTCACTCTTAGTAAACTTCAAATATATCCTTACCATAACAATACAATATTATTAAATATAGTCCTCAGGCTGACTATTAAATGTCTGTACTTACCCTACTTAACTGCAGCTTTGTGTCCTCTGACCTCCATCTCACATCTCCTAATCATCCTTCTACTCTGTTTTGATATATTCAATTTACTTTTTTCTTTTTTAGATTTCACATACACATGAGGTAACACCGTGTATGCCTCTGTGTGTGTGTGTGTGTGTATCTGTGTGTGCACGTGTGTGTGTGTTAGACTTATTTCATTTTGCATAATAGCTTCTAGTTTCATTTATGTTATGGGAGATGGATATTTAACATTTTTGCCTTATTGTGGCTACCGTGAATAGTGCTGCAACTAATATGGTAGTGCAGATATTTCTATGAGGTGCTGAATTCTATCTGAAAAGCTTCTATGTAGCAGTGGAAATAATAAAATGAAAAGGCAGACTGGAAACAATGGACTGTAGGAAAGTATTTACTACAGAAATATCTGATAAGGGACTGATATCCAAAATTTATCAACTGTTCAAACAACTCAATAGGTTAAAAACTACCTGATTTAAAGAATGAGTAAGAATCTACATAGACATTTCTCCAAGGAAGCTATAAAGGAATAGAAAAAGGTGCTCAACACTAAAACAGGGACATCAAAGCCAAAACGGCCCAATGTTGGGACGGCTATTATGAAACAAGACAAGAGATATCGAATGTTGGTGTTGTGGAGACAACATTACCCTTGTACACCATTAGGGGGATGTGAATCAGTTCAGCCATTTGAGAGTCAGCATGGAGACGCTTCAAAAAATTAAAAATAGAACTAACCTGTGACTCAGAAATCCCTCTATTTTTAGAAGACATTTGATACAGAAATAAATGTTTTCAATAACCATCAGGCTAATTTGATTTTCTATATCCTCTGTGTGAGTTTTTTGTTGCAATTTTATAGCAATTTATGTTATTAAATATAGAATGTATTGTAGTCAAGTTTTTAAAACTGTTTTTCTTATATCTTTAGGGTCTGTGGATCTTTAGTAATGTCTCCTCTTTAATTTCTAGTAATTTGTGTTTTTTTTCCTTGATCAAACTAGTAAGATTGTTATTATTTATTTATTTAGGTTTTTTTTTTTTTTACTTTTCATACAAACAAATTCCACTGGTTTTCTCTAATATTTACGTCTTTGTTTTTTTTTGTGTGCCAAGGATCGAACTCAGGGCCTTGAACTTGCAATGCAAGCGCTCTAACCACTGAGCTAAATCCCCAGCCCCTATTTATTTCTATTTTACTAATTTTCAGTTGTTTATTACTTGCTTCATTGCACCAACTTATGTTTAATTTCCTTTTTTTTTCTGATTTCTTAATCAGAAAAAATTAAATGATTATCTCATTTATTTTTAGAACTATTTTGTTTTCTAAATATGACAAATTTGATTTATACCTGTCTAAGCTCTGTTTTAGCTGTATTTTACAAATCTCGATATTGTGGTTCTTTTTCATGCAGTTCAAGTGCTTTCTAATATTTTTATGATTCTCTCTTTGACACGTTTATTTAGAAGTGTATTGTTTAACATCTACTATTTGAGAATTTTTTGGATAGCTTTTTTTTGTTGATTTGTTAATTCTGTTGTTGCCAGAGAATATATATATTCTCTGTATATTTGAAGCTTTTAAAATTTATTAAGTCTTGTTTTATGTTTCACCGTACAGTGTATTTTGGTGGATGTGGCACATTCAATTGAAAAGAGCATATGTTCTGCTATTCTTTGATAAAGTCTTCTGTAAATGTCAATTACGTCAAGTTGTTTGATAGCGTGGTTCAGTCTTCTGCTCCTCCACTGATACTCTGCCTGTATGTTGTTTCATATCCAGGAGAAAAATACCAAAATCTCTAGTTGTAACTAGATTTTTTTTGCTTTCTTCTCTCAGTCCTGCCAGTGTTGCTTCATGAATTCTGAATTTTTTTAAGGCACTTGCAATGTGGCCATATTATATTTTCAATAGAAATTCACCCATATATCATCATAAATTGTCCCTTTTCTGTCTTGTTGGTATTCCTTAATTTGAAGTTTACCTGACTACATGCACTACAACTTTCTTAATATTGGTGTTTGCATTGTAATCCTTTTCTTCATTTTTTTATTAGTGTATCTTTGTGGTACTCAATGTTCACTTTCATCTTATTGATATCCTTGTACTTAAAATGTGAACAGAATATAGTCCATTATTACTTTTTTGTTCTGTGACAACTTCTGATTTTTAGAGTGCCTTAGATGATTTACTTTTAAGTAATTTTTAAGTAATTTTTTATATAGTTATATTTAAATAACTATTGTATTATTTGATTTTTATTTCCCTTTTTTTCCCTTTTTCCCTTCTTTTTTTCTTTGGGTTAACCAAGTTGTGCTATATTTTTTGTTAGTATTCCATATTGTCTTCACTGTTGCCTTATTCGGTATATGTATTTATGTATCTTTATGTGCTCTAGGTTTTTATTATGCATCATTATATTAGCACATTTAAACTGAAACTATGACTTAGGATCCTTGAAACATTCCTTCAACCATCTTCTCCCGATCCTTTATGCTTTTGTTGTGGTACACTTCATGAAGATGTATGTATGTGCAAGTGTGACTGTGTGTGGTTTATGTGTGTGTGTATATGATGTATGTCTCATGTTATATATTATTATATGTAATAATTAACATGAACAATGTTATGGTTTGTGTCTAGATGTCCCCCCAAAGCCTCATGTGGTAAGAGATAGCTGGATCTAGAGTGCAGGCCACCCTGGGGGCAGGTAGCCTAGATAAAAGACAGGAAGAAGCTAACTAGCTGCTTGTTTGCATTGCTTATTTGCATACATTCCTTGCAATTCCTCACTTTACTTTGCGGCCGGCTGCTGGGCTGCCACGCCAGCTGCCCTGCCTCGGACCAGCGGACTATAGACTGAAACCTCTGCAGACTGTGAGCTAATAAACCTTTCTTCCCCTAACTTTGGGTGTCGAGTATTCTGTCCCAACAACGAGAGAAAAGTAACTAAAACAAACAATAATACACATTAACAAGTTTAAATAACGTTAAATCATAGTACTATTCAACAACTTTAAATGAATATTAGTATTAAAACTTAACATATAAACACAAATTTTCTTCACCTTCTGATGGTTCCACTTACAATTTTTTGAGTTTAGAATGGTGCAAAAGTGGTATGCACATAGTAGAAACCATACTTAAAGTTTAGAATTTTACCCTTTTTCCAAATGGAAGTATGTGGTAAGATACCACCTGGTGATGCTGGACACTGACAGTGAGTCTCATCTCCGTGTCCACCATCCGATCCAAGGGGAAACAACCCACTGCACAATGTACTTTGCTGCTAAGCTGCCATTTCTTTGATAATGGTGGGTTTATCGGGATGTAAGGTCAGCATCCTTCGGAGAATACATATGTATATAAAACTTCCCCACATACTTTTGCTTTAATGAACTTATGTTGAAAAATTTAAAAAATGAAATAAGGATGTTTTATAGTTATCTATGTACTTATAACTTGGATATTTATTAGTTGTTGCTGTTCACTTTTCCAATTTGGCTATCTTTTTTCCCTTTTTCTTTTTGTTGTTGCTGGGGATCAAACTCACAAGTAATCTACCACAGGGCTAGATGCCAGCACTTATTTCATTGTATCTGAAGAGCCTCCTTCAGTATTTTTTTTAATATATGCACACTGACAAAACATTCTTTCAGATTTGCTTGCTTGAAAAAGTCTTCATTGCTTAATTTTTGTAAGATAATTTCACTGGTTTTCTGCCAGGTGGGCAGTTGTTTTTCATGTCAAGGTTTTAAAGATTTCATTTCACTGATTCTGGCTTTCTGAGATTTCTGTACCTGTGGTCATTTTTAACCCCCTTTTTATAAAATGTGTTCTGTTTCTCCATACATTTATAAGACTTTTGTCTTTATCACTAGATTTTAGTAATTTGATTATATTTTAGAGCACTTGGGTATGGTTTTTCTTTGTTTGATATGGTTGGTGTTCATTGATCTTTAGTTAGTGAGTTCAGAGTTTTCACACAATTTGAAAAATTTTGGATAACTTGAGAACTTCACTTTCTTCAAGTATTATTCTTGCTCGTCAAAATTTGGACAATCTGGTAACTTTAATTTCTTTCAGTGTTATTCTATCTTTCTTTTTCTAATACACCAATTGTTATATTTATTACATGGCTTTCTGTTACCTCACAAGTCACTGAGATAATTCTTTGTAAAGCATATTTCTTTTCTTGTACTTTCAGTGTTTTATTTGGGATAGATTTGTTGTCATATCTTCAGGTAGCTGTCTTTCTCTAGTGTCCACGTTGCTGTTAATTTCTTCTAGTGATGGATTGTTTCCAGATGTTATATACTTCATTTTTGGAAGTATATAACATGATTCTGATGAGGTTTTTTTTTTTAATTTTCCTGTTCATTATGTATGTCTTTCAATCTATGAGCATACTGAACATGTCAATATTGATGGCTAGCATCCTTTTATGCGAATTCTGTCATCTTTATAATGTCTATGTCTGCCTTTGTTAACTGATTTCTCTCCTAGTTTTAGGTTACTATTTCCTGCATCTGAACAACTAGGTAGATTTGTTTGTTAAGGATCAGGGTTTTCCATTTTTGAGTAGCACGCTTGCTGAATTAATTTAAAGAGTGATTTAATTTGTCCTCACAGGCAATAAGATTGCTTGCAGATCATTTTGATGCATTTGCTTTCAAGTTTGGGGGCCAAGGGAATTATACAGTACTGTTCACTCTCAGGCTTGTTTGGTCTCATGTTAAACCATTATTCTTTTGTGGCATCTACTGAATTCCCCATATATAAACTAAAAGCTCTTTCCATTCTGGCTGGCAGGAATTCAAAGGATTTCTTTCTTTGTGAGCACTGAAAGAAGTTTTTGCCAAACATATCCTCAATTATTGTTCCTTTCTTGGAAATTGTTTTTTGCCAGACCCAAAACAAAACATGTGCACTAACATCCTCCCCCCATTTTAATGGCTGTAGACACACTAGATGTCGAATCTCTATCACCTCGAGGGAGACCAGGCTCTAATTTGCTTTATCCTTCATTTGTCCCTGTTATGAAACTATCTAAAAGCAGAAAGCCAAGGGCTGGTTTTGCAGGTCACCAGAGTTCTATGATACCTGTTTTCTGGTACCCAAACACAGTAGTTTCATATTATCTGTCCATGGTTAATTGTTTATAGTGAGAAACTCATTCTTGGCATTATTATCACAACTTGGTTAGGCAGGAGTTGAATTTCTTTTAAAAATATATTACAATACTTTTTTTCTGGTGAGTAAAAATTTTGTTTATTGCAAAATGTCAACCATGGCAGATTTACTACATGTAAGAATAATAATTTTGTCACATAAAAATCATTTCCAAAACTCTATAAGAAATCCAAAGGTCAGGTCATGGATGTAAATGTGCTCTGAAATATGGCTCCTTCCTCCTTGCCTGCTCCATTTGGGTTTCCTATTACAATCTATGATTGCGCAATCAAAGGGCAATGTCATGTACTTGGGTGGGACATGAGTTAAAAAATACTCTAAAATGTTACTTTTTCTCTTAGGTAGGTTATATTGTAATTTTTTAACAAAGCCACCGAAATAAAACCAAATTGTTAGCTAAGTATGAAATCTGAAGTACTGATATCTTCCAGAATATAGAGGAGGAACTATTGGCTAGTGCAGGCAGAGAATTCCAGTGGTCTGATCTTAAAACTGGACAATTCCATCAGTAGTTCTATGGATACATTGCTTTATATTTTCATGTTACAGCCCAATAATGACTCACTCAGAATTGCAGCGAATAAGTTAATCTCTAGGCAAAACTTATATCCTCAATTGATTGAATACATTCAGAACAAAAGGTTTTTCTCTTTTTGCGTAGTTTTCTCATATTCTTTCCTACCCATGGGCATTTATAAGTTTCATTTAATAGTGTGTAGTTCATATTTTAAAATAATTTATATTGCTTATATTTTGTATCTCTTGCTTGACTAAGTTCTGGAAACTGTCATGAATAAAGAATTTCATGAATATCATTTTGGTGACCATAACTTTAGAGGGTTTTAATTGGTTAACTTCACATGTGATTTGATTTCTTTGATTACCAGTGAGAGAAATACAATCACGGTATCCTCGTAGGGAGCTAATATATCAGGTAGATACACAATAAATAAATAAATGTTTGTTTTCATTAAATATTGGAAATGCTCCACTTCAGTGGAATCTGCAGACGCATTGCCAAATGGCACAATTCTCTGTAAATTGCATGAAAACATATGTGCATAAATAAATGATGGGGGAACATATTATCTGCGATCATGTGATTCATCCTTTCAGGATATCTTGAGAGGGATATTTACTGTAGTTTGGTGCAAGGTCAGTGTTTTGGGGATGCATGTGCATACACAAAACCTCAGACTGTAGAGCTGCTCACCAAGATAAGTTTCTAAATTCTCAGTAAGAAATGCGTCATGCATCATGTTTATTTCCATAATCTCAAGTTCCTTCAACTGACAATATCTCGCAGGTCTTGCCATAGTTCTGTCTTCAAAACTGATGGAGAGCTGAAGTTAGTGAAGAACCTAAATTTATACGGATTTCAAGGTACATGACAGAAGATGTAAGTGGAATGTCTTAAACTGTTATTAAACAATTAATTTCCTGATTAAGAAAGGTGAATAATAGTGATTACTGCTTTAGGTATGTATCTTGATATCCTTTATAATGTCCTATAATTTTATTCATGGTTTGCCATGAGTAGAGAAGGGATTTAAGGCTGTTATTTATAAACTTTGAAGAACTCTGATGAGGAGTTGGAAGAATGGATTCTATTCTTCTGTCAACCGATGAGGTGACCTGAGGTAAGTCAGTTTGACTCCGGGACCCAGGTTTTCTGTGGAGAATATGAGTAAGTTAGATAGTCGGTAAGTTTTCTTCCTGCTTCTTTCATGGCTTTATAATTTTTAAATTAGGAGGATAAAGCTTAGAAACTTAGAAACAACCATGACTGGTCTGAATTAATGTTCCATCCAACCCAAAAATCTGAGCAAACAGTAGCCCTGGAGAATGAACCAGAGTGAGTATAATTTTTCATTGTGACATCCACCTTAGAGGTAGAGCCCGCATCAGCTCTTCATAATCTCCATCGATGCACTGTGGCTCATAAATTGCACCAATCCCTGTTCAAATCCATTTTTCTGTCCACGTTCTGTCAGTGCCTACCTCGCGGGGGTTCAGAGTTTCACACGATAATTATCCTCTGCATGAAGTGGTCCCCCAATTTGTTTTGTCCTAAGTATATCTTGCTCAGTTTTAAAAAGATCTCCTTTCAAGAAACTATTGCAGATTTTCAAAGTTCAGTCTATGCTCATTTTAGTCACATCCATCATCACTTTTCAAAAAGATTTTAATCTGCTTGGCTTCCTTTGGTTTTTGTCTTTCCAGGTTGAAGAGTTTTACTCTTTTTAATCCCTTCTTGCATATCTGGCCATCTTCCTTAACACTGCACCCGCTCTGAATCCCTGTGATTGCCTTAGTTTCCCCCCCCCCCCTGGAATTTATCAGTTCTGTTTTGCATTCTTGGATGTGCAGCGACAAATGTGTATATATAAGATGTCAGAGGAAGAAGCAGAAGGGAGGAACAATTTTTAAAAAATATTTTTGCTAACAAACCATACCTTGCTGAATTTTTGGATTATGGAGGCACAGTGAATTTATTTTAGTTGGCTGCCCTCTTCTCACCTAAATGAGATCAGAGTCTAAAAAGGTGTGTTACATGTATTGTTTCCGTCTTTTTTTCCTTTTCTCTCTTTTCTTTTCCTGTCTTTCTTTTCTCCCTTATTCTAGTTTAATAAGTCAGACATTTGGGCAATGGTATTGTTTTAGTCTGCTTTGGCTGCAGTAAGAAAATCCCATAAACTGGGTGGCTTACAAACCACAGAAATTTATTTCTCAAAATTCTGGGAGGTGAAAGTACAAAATTAGGCCCAAGATGTTTGGATTCTGTGAAGAGTCCCCTCTAGCTTGGAGATTACTGATTTTGGGTGTGTTCTCACACAGCAGAAAGGGTGAAGGTCTCTCAGGGTCTTTTCTAGTATAGTAACTATCCCATTCATGGGGGCTCTGCCTAATCACTTTCCAAGGCTCACCCTAAAACACTTATCACCCTGGAGATTAAGTTCTCCACATATAAATTTTGAGGGGACACAAATATTTAGGCCATAACAGAAATTCCAGAATGAGAATTCCATCTTCTAGTGGCTTATTACCATAATATTGCTTAAAATACTAAAAAAAATTATGCACTACTATAAATCGATTTCCTTTAAATTATTGAAAACATCACAAACCTAATATAAATACACAACATCAAAATGAAAGATAAGAACTTTCTGGAACGTGATGGTGGAATGTTTCAGAGACTGTAGAATCAGGAGAAACTCAAGACGGTCCTCACACATTCAGTGAAGAATTAAAGACATCTAAACTTGAGTTGTTTATTCATTTGAGATATATTCCTTTGTTACCCAGGCTCTTTGCCTCACTGTGTTTAGGCCTATACTCCCTTTGCAAGTTCAATCACTTTAAATTTATATTCCTTTTCTCTTGACTTTACCTCACCTGAAATCAACATGAATTTCATTTGCTCTTATATGTGCTGCTCAACCTGAGAAGCTGTGGAAGACAGCAGGCTCTAAAGTTCACTGCACACCTGTTGTGGGTCAGCCCCTTCATTAGACACTGTTCTTTTATTGCGTCCCAGATCCTCACCACATCCCAGTGGGAGAATTGTTAAGTTCTCCCTTTAACACATCACTAATCTGTGGCTCATCAAACTGTTTTCCCTAGGACATGCGGATTTACTCTGCCAGTATGCCAGTAAGCAGTTTTCAAACACTTACATTAATCATGGCATTAAGGGACTGTTAGAGTGAAGATTTTTCATTTTTAGTGGGTCTTTATTTGAACACTCCCATATAGAGTCATTTACTTCCTAAGACATTTTTTCTTTACTCTTATTTTTAGGGAAAACAAAATTTTTGACAGAATTTTGTAGAACAGGGAGTATGGTTCTCAGTCCTTTCATAAAATGGATTTGCAACAATATGGAGCACATGCTGTGTGCACCCGATAGCTATTCTTCCCCTATGGAGAACTCTTTGCCCTCATAGTCAATACCGAGGGTTGTAGATCTGTGTTAAGGAAGTGATCAGAGGGAGTCTTGCTTTATCTGGGCTGGTTTCTGTTGTAGTTGTTGATAATAATTTTTCAAATGTTTAGAATAACAGCATACATTAAATTATTAATTGCAGGAAACTTTGGAGACCTTACAATGAGTGGTTTTCTCTATTTATGTATGAACTTCTAAGAGATTCTACAATTGATCAGAATTGATCAGAAGAAACTTAATGCAAAAGAAAAAAATATGAAATTGAATGAAACAGTTTCCTGATAAATCTCATTTGAAATTTTCATTTGCAAATGGAATAGAAACTTATTTATAAAGTCTATCTACTGATGATCATGCATGCTTCTAATGTTAATATGTTAGCTAATTTTATAATTGTGCACAATCTGCTGAGCATTGAATATCCTCAGTAGGAACATGCTACACTTCCCTTCTCAGGGGTCCTTAAGGGGAAAAGGCATAATTACTATCAATGGTACTTCACTTCCTAAGTGCTATAAGTTGAAAACCCACTTATTTGTAATTCTAGCCACATGTTCTTTTTCTTAAATTAGGGTAGGTAATAGCTGGAGGCTGACAGAATGCTCATTTAAAATCATCAGTGATTTTATATATATATATATATATATACACACACACACACACACACACATATATATTCTTAAGTTACTGAAAGATGATTGGAATATTTCTTCGTAAGAAAAAAATGTTTAAAAATGTAAGTGATAGGGTTTATATTTTTTCATTACTCTTTGCAGATTCAGTACAACATGTATTTATGTTCCTAACTTGAGAGTCTACTTGAGTGAGTTAGTATGAGATTGTCCTCTCTACAAACACAATTTCTTCTCTGCACACCTTAACTATATGCTTTCTTCAAATGTCCCTTGTTTTGGATAGCCGGAAGCCTTGTCTGAATATTCTGAGGGCTGCCTGAGAGGCCTTGATGTCACAGCAGTCCAAGTACCATACATTCCTCTCTTAATGAATGAAGTAGGACAGAGAAACTTAACAGGTTAAATATGTATCCAGCGCACTTTTTCTCCATCTTCTAGGAAAGAATTCTTCAATTCCTTAGTGCACGGTGTGTTCATTAAGCTGTATGAAAACAACTTCCAGTCAGCTGCTACACGTGGAATTTTCTTAGAATTGTTCAGTCTAATAAACTCACATCCACTTCCTTTATGCCCAGCTTTCCCCTTAATGCCATTCAACAATGTGAGTAATATACAGAACTTGAGGTATAGTCCAAGAGCAATAAGCACTCATGTCTTTTTAGCCTGCTTTGTCTCTTGGTTTGACTTTTTCAACAGTCTTGAGTCAAGGCAATAATATCCACAATTTCGTGATCAAGGATGGATGACTACATACAAGATGTAACAGGTCAACAAAATCTAGATCCCAAGGACCAAGAAAGGGAACTGGATATGAAAATCACCACGGGGCATGGGAAGTTTATATAAACTTGATTCATTCCCCCCACATATTATTCGTTAGATTTGATTACCTTTTACTTATGTCATCTTATAGCATCTATACCTTCTATCATAATTTTACCTCTGCTACATGAGTATAAAATTCCAACTTTTACTAGTTTTTCCCCAAATCTTTTTACCAGGTAAGAATTTCATGAATTCATAACTTTACTGTAGTGTTTTAGGCAGTTTCCATCTCCCTTTGTCAAAATACCCAACAAAGACAAGTTAAAGGTGGGAAGATTTACTTTAGCTTATGGTTTCAGAGATTTCTGTCAATGGTAGTCTGTCTCTGTATTTTCCGGGCTTGAGGTGAGGCAGTACATCGTGGCAGGAGGGCATAGCAGAGGAAAGCTGATCACTTCATGACAGCAAGGAAACAGACAGACAGAGGAGAGAGGGAAGGGACCAGGAACAAAGCGTACACTTCCAGGTCACACTGCCAGGGCCCTATTTTCTCCTTGCAGACCCGACTTCCTAGCAGCTCGTTCAGGTTGGAATTCATCAGCGAACTAATGGATTAAACCACCGAGGGTTAGTGTCCCTCTGAGAGTCAGTCACCTTCCCACAGCACCACTTCAGGACATATGAGCCTTTTGGAGAACATTTGTATCCAAACCATAGCATGTAGATATTCAGCAATACACGAATGAATCACACTATATCATGTACTCTCTATAATTCATGATCATTCCCTCCATGTCCTGCACTTATTCCTATCTAAACAATTTCTACTTTTGTAGAAAAGACTATGGAATGAAAAAAGCTTACATATTTATGGCAGACAAACACAGTGTACTTTGGGAAATCTATTAAAGGGCCAAAGACTCCTCCTTTTCACCAAGTATAATTATGTTTATATGAAATAATATATTGTAGATATGAGTGATAAGGGCAGGCTTGGGGAACATAGAGGAAGGGATGATTGAGTCTCATGTGGGGAGATGGAGGTAGGGAAATGCAAATAAAATGAACAAGTCAGGACACTAGCGCAGAAGATGTGAAGGCATTGGTGAGTACTATTTAAAGAATGACACTGGCGTAAAGGATTGAGAGAGGATTGATGTAAAACACTAGAAAGGTAGAAAAATGCTACTGTTGCACATATAAATATCTTCAAGGGTCTTCTGAACGATTTAGATAGGCCTGAATCATTATCCTCAAAGCTTTTCTCTCCTTAAATTCTGCTTCAAGTGGCAAGTGTGAATTTGAAATGCTAGAGAGCAAAGTAACTAAGCAACAAGATGAAAAATGTTAAGTCTACAAACAGTGGCATTTTTATTTAATATTTCACGATAGTGCACATTACATTTAGAACTACTGGGAACATACAAAAGTAACATAATCTCATATCTGAAAATTCTCTCCATGTGTATGTAGCCTTAGTAAACCGAAAAGAGTTTGCTTAAGCATTACTTGACAGCCAGAAAAAATTACTTCCTTCTTTTGAAGCTCGAATGCAAAGATTGAATTATTCAAGATCTAACTGAATTGAAAAAAATACTTGTAATAGATTTCTTCTTGAATTTTTGCTATCTTGGTGAAGTTAGGAAAAAGGCAGGATTTTGAAGATGAGTTGAGCATAAATAGGTAGAGAAAGACTTCTTCCTTCTTTTCTCTCTCCCTCCATACCATCATTTCTTTCTTCCTCCTGAGTTTCTTCTTGCCACAAATGTCTACTGTGTGCCAAGGACTATGCTAGGCACCAAGACAAATCAGAACTTACAGAATGTGGAATAGATTCTTAGAAGAGGGTGTCCTCAAGTTATAGGAGGAGACTTTACCCAATCTTGGGGTATGAGAAAAACATTTCAAAGAAGTCATTTTTAAATGGGAATTTTAAGAATGAAAGATATCAATGAAGGTCTGAGAGAGTCCTTTGGAAACTGAAAGGATTATTCATTATTAGTGGACTTTTAAATAAGTAGTAAATTTAAAAAACAAAAGAATGTGTGGTCATTGAGTCCATTTCATAGATTTTGAAATGGTATTTAACAAGGTGTTGAAACACTGACAAACATACATCATTCATAACATCATTGACTTGTATTTACTTATTTAGGTAGACTTAAATTGAACATATTGAAGCTTCTTATGCAATCAGTCCCATTATTACCTTAATCAGTCAAATTTCCTTACATGGAAAAAGGTGGAAAAATAAAACAAGAGAGATGTTTTTAATTTTATGGTGAAAAATCATGGAAGTTTTTCTGGTGAAATAACTTTTGAACAACAAATTAAATGAAGTGAGGGAAAGAATATCAAAGGTCCTGTGGGGAGGACAGTGCAGGGAAGAGGAGTGGCATGTGCAGAGAGACACAGCCATTCAGGCATGTTTGGGCATGCTTTTTGAAGCTAAATTAATTAATTAATTAATTAATTTAATTTTTATTATTTATTTACCAAAAACATGTATTGGCATAATGTATGCATAATGATCACATTCACCACAGTTAATTTGTACCTGTACATGATGTATATTGGTTCCCCCCTTCCCCACCCTTCCCTGGCAGTCCCCCTCCCCTCCTTATTTACAATAACTTTGTTTACATTTTTCCATTGCCCCTTTTTTCCCTTCTTTTCTTTTTCCCTTCCTTCTTTGCCCCTTCCTCTCTCTCTAGTTTCCTCCCTTTTGAATATCATCTTTCTTTTACATAATATCTATTATACATTTTTTAAAATACAGAAATAAATCTTTATATATAAAGTAAAATGATATTTAACAAGAGTGCCTAGACCATAAAGTGGAGAAAGCACAGTCTTTTCCACAAATGGTGCTGAGACCAACCACACACATTAAAATGAAGTTGAATCTTTATCTAATATCGCATATAAAACTAATTCAAAATAGAGCAAAGATCTAAGTGTAATGCCTAAATCTATAGAACTCTACAAGCAAACACATGGCAAAAGTTTCAGGGAATTTGGTTTGAAAGTACATTTCTGGTTATGACACCAAAGGTACAATTACCAAAAAAGAAAAGGACAAATTTGATTCCATGAAAATTTTTTTTTAAATTTTTACCAAGAACATGTATTGGTACATTGTATACATAATGATCATAATCAACATGGTTATTTTGTACCCGTACATGATGTATCTTGGTTCCTCCCCTTCCCCTCCCCTCCCTTCCATTCACCCACCCCTCTCTATTTGCAACAAATTTATTTACATTCTTCCATTTTTTCCCTTTCATCTTACTTTTCTTTTAACCTTCCTTCTTTATCCCCCTTTTCCCTATCTAGTTCTCCTCTCTTTTGAATACTATCTCTCTCTCTCTTTTTTTGGGTACATAATATCTATTATAACCCTTTGTCCTTATTTACACTTATGGTTTCTCATTTGAGTCTTTTCTTTCCTTTTTTGATAAGATTGGATAGGGGTTTGTCACTTCTTTGATTCATTGATTCAGGAATGCTGGTGCACAGGAATGCTGGGTGACAGGGCAGCAGCCAATCAGCAGGAAGGAGAACTGAATAACACTCTGGATTGGTTACTTGCAGAGCTTCCTCCATAAAAAAATTGTGGAGGATATTTTCAGTTTCTGAGAAATCGCAGGGGTTTCTGAGAACAATTATTAGGTTCTAAGGAAAAAATCCAGAATGACTGAGGCTACAAATTCTTCTGAACTGCAGGTTTGCAAGGGTATACTCTATTATAATATTTTGGTAAACACCTCAAATAAAGCAAAGGTACATTGTCAAAAATATCAATAGAGAATATTGATTATTTAAAACTACCTGACTCAGCACCTTCTACAACACCTACAAAAGGCATAGAAGGAAGAACAGCATAAGGAAGACTTACAGGACACATCCCAAACACCACAATTGTAGACTGAAACACAGACACCTCAATAATGAGCATGAAACCTAATAAAAAGGCAGAGATTATCAGGAAGGATTAAAAACTAATAGTGATACATATGTTGTTTATAAGAAATACTTGAAAAACAAAGATACAAAGACACAGTCAGGGAATAAATTAAAAGGCAGAAATACATACACTACTGGCAAGCACTAAGCATGAATGTGACAGTGTTAAGAGAGTATAGATTCAGACAATGTATTTGAATCACACTTAAATCACTCCTGGATTCATTAATCAAAATTTATTAGAACTAAAGAGTAAAGAAAAAAATCTCATTATGTTTGGAAATTTTAGCAAACTTTCAGTAATGAATAGGGTGAATTCACAGTGATCAGTAAGTAAATACATGAGTTGATTAACACGTTCAACCAAATTAACCTAATTGGCATTAGCAGAACTCTATAATAAAAAGCAAAATGATATACATTCTCAAATGAGTGTAGAAATTTTATGAATTTAGACCATGTCC
>PVJO010027673.1:0-19308 GCA_004026905.1 Hystrix cristata
TGAGGGAGGTGGGGATTTAGCTCAGTGGTAGAGCACTAGCCTAGCAAGCGCAATGCCCTGAGTTCAATCCCCAGCACCCCCCCAAAAAACAAAACAAAACAAAATTACTAAGTTTACAAAGCATTATGTTTATTTTTCTTTTTTATTGCACAGGTTTTGTCAGGTTTTTAGAAGGCTATTATATTGTGTTAATAACTAAAAGGAGGAAGATGGCAGATATTGGAGGCCATGCGATATATAAAATTGAAGATACAAATATGATCTATATACCCAATGATTCTGTACGGATTACTCATCCTGATGAAGCTAGGTATGTACCAGGTCTAACTACTTTTTGGGTGGAGTGGTGAGCTAAATCCCCACTGAGATAAATCCCCAACCCTGCTAACTACTTATTTATTAAATGTGGTAAACCATTTAGGAAAAAAGAATAGAATTGAAGGATTATAAATTTTATGTAAAAATGCCAAATGTTGGCTCAGAATTGTACAACTTTTGTTCAAGGCTATTAAAACTTTATTTTAACAACTGGTTCTGGCAAGAATTAACAGTGCTGTTTAAGCCATTAAGTATGAGGAACTTAATATTCACACTGCAAACATTAAATTCCATGGGTTTCTTTATTATTTAAAGAGAGGAAAAAGAATTTTTATAATTAGAAAAATGGCAGACATACTTAACCAAATAATCAAAGTTACCAGCACTAATAATGAGATGAAATTAACATTATTTGCCTCTGAATGTGAAGAAATCAGGGGTTCAAATTTAGTTCAAGTGGTAGAGTGCTTGCCTTGCAAGCCCAAGGCTCTGAGTTCAATCCCCAGCACTGCACCCCCCAAAAAATGTGAAGAAATTGGGAGGACACAGATAATGCTTAGTAATGTTTTTGCTAAAAATACAATATGGAAATCAGTATTGAGATTTCTTAAATATCTAAAACTAGAAATTCCATGTGATGCAGCTATTTCCCTTCTAGGTATTTTCCCAAAAGGGTTAAACCCATGTTTACAGCAACACAGTTCACAGTAGTTAACTCTTGGAAGCAGTCCATCAACAGATGAATGGATAAAGAAAATGTGGTTTTTACATACAAAACAGCACTACTTCACTACAAAGGAGGATAAACTTGAGTCACTTGTAGACAATTGGATGTGCCTTGTGACCATAATGTTCAGTGAAATAAATCAGACACAAAAGCTTAAATATGGCGTGATTTCTCATATATGAGAAACCCCAAATATAAATAAAGAGCAAAATAAAAGGTAGATAAGAGGAAGGAGGTAGATGTTTCCCAAACAGGGAATCAAGAGATGGGGGGGAGGGGGTAAGGATGAAAAAGAATTAAGCTGTGTTGTTATGTACAAGTATCAACTGCCCAGAAGGTATGTAAACATCATTTACTGCAAATACGTTCTACTAAAAACGTTTTTAAATTTTGTGTGATACAAAAAGTATTTAGCTTAAATCATTTGGAAGGCAGCTGGCCTGGACTTTTAAAAAATATCCAAATCATGAAAAGGAAAAAGCAATTCTATTAGATTTTAAACAGACATGACAGAATGCAACAGGTGACTCTCAATTAGACTTGGTTAAAAGCGTGCATGTGCGTGTACACACACATGTAGAGCTAGAAAGACCTTTCTTGGGGACAGTTTGCATGTGGACTGTATACTAGTTATATGACCAGTTTTAAATAATTGGGTTTAACAGTGGTACAGGTTCAGCATCCCTTATCTGAAATGCTTAGGAACCAAAGCGTTTCAGATTTTTTGATTTTGAAATGTTTGCATAATTGTAATAATCTTCAAGATGGGACCCAAGTCTAAACTAGAAATTAATTTATATTTTCTATGTACATAACCAGATGGTAATTTTATTCAGTATTTTTAGTGCATCAGTGTTTGACTGTGATGTATAATATGGTGTCAAATATGGGCTTTTCCACTTGAAGCTTATATTAAGGGTTCAAAAATTTTCAGATTTTGGAGCCTTTCAGATTTTAGGTTTTCATGTTAGGGATGCTCAATCAAATGGTTTAGAAAAATAAAATGTACTTGTATATTTAAAGAAAGATCTGGATGTGATGCACATCTATAATCCAGAATTCATCTGGGAAGCCGAGAAGGACGATCACAAGTTTGAGCCCAGCCTAGGGAACTTAATGACTTGGCGAAAACCTATCTTATGATAACAAAATTTAGAAAGGGCTGAACATGTACAAGCTCAGTGTGGAGGCCCTTGTACAGTACTTAGCACAACTCACTTGCACACCCACACGCATGCACACACACACACACACACACACAGAGTTATAAAAGTTCAGAGGTTGTAGAGGTTCAGAAGTTGAAATGAAATGAATTAGGCATATTCATGTTTTTAGAATTGACAACAGATTTTAATTATGTTCTGTACTTTTATGATATTGTTTTGATTTGATGCATGAACCAGAATTTAAGGTAGTATTGGTCTTTTGCTTGGGACTATATTAGATAATAGGTTTCTAGATTATTATGACATTGTCTTTAATGATGACTTGGAGGTAGCACTGTTAAAAAAAATTGGTTTCCAGGGTTGGGGATTTAATTTAGCTCGATGGTATAGTGCTTGCCTACCAAGCACAAGGCCCCGAATTCGATCCCCAGCACCCCTCTACCCTGCAAAAATAGTTTTCAATGAGTATGTATGTAGTTACCAAGATAAAGGGGATCTTTGTCTTTCACCAACTGAGAAAACTATATCACATATAGCTTACAGATAGGCATAGTATATTAAAACTAAATCAAGTAGACCAGTGAGTATGAATCACAGGAAAAAGTTTGAAGAGGTTTATATAATTTATAAACCCCAATTTTGTGATTCTTTAACCAAGAATAGTAAAACAAATTGTTTCGTTCTATACAGTGATTGGGCCATCTTTAAAGAGTGAAATTATCTTATTAGTACTATGTAATGAAGTATACATTATCCAGAATAAGATACAGTTCTATCAACAGCTTATTATTGGTAGAAGATGATAATATTATTTGATAAGAAAAACTTTTAACACACTTGTGAAACTATGTAATCCAGTAATTCATTTAAGTAAGAATATTTGGTAAAATATTAGGAAATAAAGTGCAGTACTATGAAACATTTAATATATAAGAACAGATAGAAGTTATCCCTGTAATGCATGGTTCTATCAACATTAGGAAATTTCCTGAAGCAATTAACTACTTTAAAATGCTGGGGAAATTATGATTATAGTATTTGCAGAAAATATATTTGCCAAAATTTAGTATCCATTTGTGATCAAGTCTTGTTTAACAAACCGAGAATTTAAGCAACTGTTCTTAACCTTAATACTTTTTAAAGAACCATCCAAAATTATTCTTAGAAGTGAAAATTTTAAAACATTGCCTTTCATTAAAGTAAGGAGTAATAGAGGTATCAGCCATAACAACTCATACTCACCTTTGTGTTGAAGGCTGGCTGATGCAATAAGACTTTAAACTAAAACATGAAGTTTAAAAAGAGTCAAACAGTGTCATCATACAGACAGCATAATTTTTTACTTGGAAAACCTAAGAATATATTACAAACTCTCAGACCTAATGATGATAGTTGAACAACGTGACTAAAGAAAAGAATCACCATGTAAGAACAGTAACGTTTCTACACTCCAGTAATAACCAACCAGAGAATTGAATAATGACACCATTTATGGTAGTACCAAAGACTACAAAAAGCATCTAGTAATGTGTACAACAAAAGCTGCACAAAACCTTGTAGAGAAAATTTGAAACATTACCAAAAGATGTTTAAAATTCCTAAATAATTGAAAAGATATCCCTTTGTTCATGAATGAGAAGATTCAAAGAGATTAATTTTCTCCAGAATTTATTGATAAATATAACTAATCAAAATTCTGGAAGAACTTTTGAAAAAAATGGGACATGACAAACTTATTTTTAAATTTATATAGAAAAGTAAAAGTCTAAGCATAGTACAGACATTTCTAAAAGTAAAAAGGAGAAAGGGTAAGTCTAAGCAGACAGTAAACTTGTAAGAATTCAGATAGTGAGATAGAAAGCTGTAGTACAGCTGCAGAGCTTGGTGGAAAAGTTGACATCGGTCAGTGAACAGAGTTCAGAAAGTCCAGGAGAAGATCCACTTTATGAGGGAAACTGACATTTGATAGAGTAAGCACTACAGATCATTGGGGAAAAGTAATGCTATTAAATAAAATATAAAATTAGATTTCCATTTGAACACAAAATCAGATTCCAATCTCTGACAGTATTCACAAAGCAATTTCAGAATCACAAAGGTAATATGAAGAAAATAAAGGTAAATATTTTTATAGTTCTAGCAGAGGAGGATTTCATAAATAAAATACAAAAGGCACCAATCATGAACACAGTGATACATTTGATGCTTTCGGCTGAGTAGCTGAGTGCTTGCCTAACATGTAGAAAGCCCTGGGTTTGATCTCAGCACTGAAAATTAATTTACTTATTTTAAAAACAGCTTTACAGTCTGGGGATTTAGCTCAGTGGTTAGAGGGCTTGCCTGGCAAGCACAAGGCTCTGAGTTCGATCCCTGGCACAAAAACAATAAAATAAATAAAATTTAAAAAAGAAAAACAGCTTTGCAATCGAGGAATATTTTAGGAGACAAGCATCAGTCTCAAAGTGGACATGTACAACATACAACAAGCTCTCATATTTAGACTATCTGAATAATTTCTCCAAATCAGTGGGAAAAAGATAAACGGGCTCAGAAATGGTCAAAAGTTAGGAATGGACTTCCCACAACTTTAGAATTGCAAATTGAAGACATACCATTTCATTTTCACTATTCAGATTGGAAATAATTAAAATATCTGCGGTCATCAAATTTAGAGATATGGGAAATGAATTTATATTAGGAATTATACACCATGAATTTACATGAGTAATACACTGTGAATTGGAGTGATATTATTTTAGTCCCTTAGGAAGATAATTTGACATATTCTAGTAAAAGCGAAAAACTGATAACTATGTTCTCTACAGCCAGTGCTTCTGCTCCTATACATGTACCATAGAGCAATTCTTACACATGTGTACAGGAAAAGTAGATGTTCTTGACAGCATTGCATCTTATAGTGAGAAATAGAAAGAACCTAATGGTCTTTTAGGTGAGGAATGGATAAATAAAATGTTTCATGTATTTTATGATGAAATGAACAAATTAAATCCTTAACTTTCAATATAGCTACATTTTAAAAATGAGTGAAAAGAAGTATACAAAATCTGAAATGATTTGTGTAAATACGTTCAACACAATAAAATGCTACATGTCATTTAAATATGTCTATAATGTAGTAAAAGGGATGCGTGGAAGGAGGATCATGGCAATAATCTGAATGTGGTCACTCGGGAGAGAGAATGGGACTGGGAAGGACTGAACAGGAATTTTTAATTTTTAAAAATTATGTTTTAGTTATTTGGTCTTTAAAAAGTTAAAAGGAATACAAAAAGTGAACATTTATTACTCCTGAGTGCTAGCTATATGGCTATTTTATTCTATACTTTTTTTCAGTTTAAAAAAGCATATACATGTATATGTATATAAGTGTTAAGCTGTGAAAGAACATTATTATTACATATGAATGTAATATACTTTGATTTTTTTAAGGTATCTGCGAATCTTTCAAAATGTAGACCTGTCTAGCAATTTTTACTTTAGGTAAGTTTGAGCTCTTTTGTTCTTATCAGTCACTTAAACGTCTATTTATTTTCCAGGGCTAAAAACACGAGGTGAGCACACTGTAGTTCTACTTGTATCTTAATATTTTAATAGAAATAATTGTATTTAACAAAACAGTACAGGAATTTCCCTCTTAAGATTCAGCTAGAATAAAGCAATTGTTTTAAATAGGTAGAATTGATTATTAGAAGTCAGAAACCAACTTCTTCATACAGCTTTTACCCACTTGAGATTACTACTGCTAAAATGAATGAATCTATCAAATAAATGTGGTAAAATTAAATTAGCGAAGGAAACTAAAATGAATTTGAATCAAATTATATGAGTAAATTAAAGAAGAAATATTAATTAATATGTGCAACTCTCCAGACAGAAATGTAACAATCTTAAGATATTACTGAAGTGCTTTAAAAACAAGCTTCTGTAAACCTGAAGTATTCAAGATACCTTCTGAAAATCTGTACTAAAAATATAAAGCAATACTTATAAAAGTTATTAATTATGTGAAATAAAAATTATAACAATTTTCTTTTGGCCTAAAGGCTAAATTGTATTTGCAAAGAAACTGATAATTTTTATATGGCCTCTGCTCTCCTAAAACATGTTTTGTTGTAATAGTATAAGTTTTTTGCTTATTCTTATTTATTACGAAATCAGTTATGATACCACCATTAATATAATGGATTATTCTTGAATATGTATAAATCAGGGTACAGAACCATGTACCATTACAATGGATATTGTATCTATAGAATTTCATACATTTGACCCCTTAGAACAAGACCATCAACTTTGATTGATTTCAGTGTGAAGCAAAAAATGCATGTTGTACAAATCAGTGAATATACAATACTACATTGTATTGTATGTTTCTTGTCATGCAAATTCCTAATACAAATTGTGCAGTTTTTATTTCCAATCATGTTCACGTTTTGCTGTGTTTTGTAGTACTTATTTGAACAGCATCATTTACAGTGAAGTTACAGGTACTAATTAATTTAGGTTGAAGATATTATTTTCCATATGGGAACTAAGACTGTGAAATATGCTTTGCCTTTGTAATTCTTAAGTATCAGTTCTCTTCTCAGTTACAGTTATGATTTGTCCCACTCACTTCAATATAATCTTACTGTCTTGCGAATGCCCCTGGAGATGTTAAAATCAGAAACAACTCAGACTCGCCAGGAGAGTTTCGACATCTTTGAAGATGAAGGATTGATCACACAGGGCGGAAGCGGTAGGTGGTTTCGGCAGATGTGATGCATATTAATGCAGATCCATGAGATGGCATCTCATTCAACTCACTTGCGTTGCTCCTTCCTCAGTGCTGTTTATTCCTACAGCGGGTTGTTTTGGACGCATGGACTTGACCAATTCCTTTTCATAGAAATCATTAATCATCATGTGATTGCTTTTGTGAACCAGCCAAACAATGGCTGACCTTTTTTTTTGGCTTTTTGAGACAGGGCCTCCCAATGTATTCCAGGCTGGCCTGGAACTCACTGTGTAGCCCAACTGGCCTCGAATTCACAGCAATCCTCCTGCCTCAGTGTCCCAAGGGCTGAGTTTATAGGGATGTGCCACCACCCCCAGCTCTTGCTGACATTTTTTTAGCTATTAATCATGCACTTTTTATGGATACATTCAGGTTTAGACTTTTGATGAAGTTTAAATGCAGAAGTTTTTGAATATTGGAAAATATACACCATCTTATTTTCCTTCCTAGATATCAGTCTGATACAGACTCAGTTTGGGGGAAAAAGCTATCAGAGGTTGCCTATTGTGTGTTAGACACTCACATATGATATCTCTAAGCCTCCTAAAAACTGCTCAGGAGATACAATGCCAGTTTTATAGAAATAAAGACTAAGTAAGAAACTGAGGCCCAGAGATGAAGACCATATGGCCAGTGTTCAGAAAAATCAGTAAAGCCCGTTGGAGACTGTTACTACTTTAACTGTTCCCAATTTAACCCATCAGCCCCTCATTATATCTGCTTCTTTTCAGGACCATTATCAGATCTCTAGGATCACAGCGTGATCCTAAACTAAACCAGACACACAGTACCTTTATCCCCCTTTTTCAGTACCTTTATTGCAAGGTTCTTGGGTTTGTCTAAAATGCTAAAGCTAGAGGCATGGCTAATGTGAATGTTGTGAAGAAATAGTTTGAAACTTAAGATACTTAGGTGAATTGGACCAACTATGGAAGCATACTAAGTCAACAGTGTCTTTGCACCCCCTTGCTCCATGCAGCTTAAATGATAGTGATAAAGATCTGATTGTAAATACAGAATCCAATATAGAATGGACTTAGCAGACTTCTCTTTGCAGGATACTCAAGAAGAAGCTGCGTGTGCTTTCCTTGGCATTGCCCTTGGCTCTGGTTAGTTTACTGATTACCCCTTGAGCAAAGGCCAGGTCCAGGACACCCCCTTCACCCTCCGATCATGTGGATCACTTGAATTTGTCCTGGTTTGGACACCGGCATTGTAAACCAAACCACCAGAGAGAGATAGAGGCCAAGACAACTAATGTGTCTGATGATTTGCTTGTGACGATTTGCTGAGTGACACTTTCAAGTATACAGTATTATATTCATATGCTTCACTACTGGGTAACTTGTAGTTCAAGCCAGCAAGAATGTGTTAAAACGACAAGTGTTTATTATCATACAAAAGGCAGAAGTCCAGAGCAGATCTCAGTGAGCTGTCAGGTGTTAGCAGACTACTTTCTTCTCCAGAGGTTCTAGAGAATCCCTTTTCTTGCCCTTTCTATCTTCCAGGGGCTGCCCTCATTCCCTGGCCTGTGACTCCCTCCAGTCCAGCCTCACAGCCTTCAGGCACCAGCCGACTTGCTTACATCACTCTAACATTACATCACTCTAACATCCACCCTCCTGTTTTCTTGTTTGCTTATAAAAACCTTGTAATGTCTGGGACCCATGTGAATAATCCAGAATAATCACCATGGTTCAAGCTCAGCTGATTAGCAGCCTTAATCTATCTGTATTTTTATTACTTTTTGGAATAGGATCCTGATATCTTCGCTGTGGTTGGGGATCATTCTCCTACCATACAGCAGGAAACAGATAGGAAATAAAGAATGAGAGTAGAAAATTGGGGAGTAGGTTAACAAAAGGACAATAATATATATTTTTAAAAACCATATCTGCTGTGTATCAGACCATGTATTAGGGACTTTGCATATACTTCTTAATTTGAACATCTTTAGGCTAATAGTATCATCATTTTACAGTTCAGAAAATGGAGATATTAAATAACTTGTCTAAGGTGACAGAACCAGCAAGTGTCTGTATTATTCATTTTCTTGTGGGGTGCATTGAAAAGGTAGAGAAAGTTTAGTTTCCATAAATCAAAACACAGAGTATTTGTCATAACATATAAATACTCTTAACAGGTTATACTGTGAGCAAAGAAATATTGACTGCTGTCCAGACCTGTTATAATCTTTTAAATTTAAGCATATACTTATTTTCTCTTTTTACTGCATATAAGTTTTGCAAAACTCACTGCTGTTTAATAAAGACATTTGGGTATGCTGAAACCATATTTAGTGAAATTAACTTGCTCATGTGGAGAAGGCCTGACATGATAATAAGTACTACTTAGGGAAGGCTTGATCTAAGCATGTGGGGTGCATTCCTAATTTATTTCGTCCTTATGGCAAACACACAATGCAGTGCAGAGGAGAAAATGGAAGCACCGGGAAATGACACTCTTGATCAGTCAGGTCGCACTGCCGAAGAAGGCGGAGCCAGCGGGAACTTGAACCCACCCAGGCGCTCTCTCGGCTGCTGCTGTCTGCCCTCTCTTGGCTTCATTTGTGTATTTGTACGTGTCTCCTTGGTTCCCTCTCATTTCCTCTTAAGTAAAAACGCACAAATCAGAAAATGTGCTTCTTCTTTGACTTTGTATGCAGCAATGCTCTAGCTGGAGATATCAGTGATACTCACCGAAAATGGCAGTGCCATTAGTTAGGCATCTTATTTTGAAGTTAAAAACAGAAATGAAGCAAGATATATCATGCACAGGTACAAATACCCTATGATGAATATTTTAACTATGTATATCTAAAATGTACTGTTAAAATAAAATTTAAAAAAAACAGAAACAGAAGAACTTAAAAATGAGTTTAACATCTATCAATTTTCTTATCTTTCTGATACTGACTTTTGTTTTTCAGGTGTTTTTGGGATCTGTAGTGAACCTTATAAGAAGTATGTGTGGAACAGTCAACTTCTGGATATAATTAAAAATACTGTGCATCGTGACTGGTTATTGTATGTTATTCATGGGTTCTGTGGACAGTCAAGTATCCTTTTTGTGAAAGCTTAAGATACATATTATTAAACTTAATCCTGTGACAATTTGTAGAAAAATACATACAAATTGTAAGGTTATAATTTTCACTTTGTGTACTCCACCAGGAAAACTTACCCATGATGCCATGTAGTAGAAGTACAAAGAAGAAAGCAGACTGAACAGAGCCGCTATGCATACAGAAAGATTAATAAATAACAAGAAAGGAAATGCTGCCTGCGTACTAAGTGATACAAATAATAAGGAACATGCCTACCCGGGAGCAGGAGCAGAGTCCTTGGTGGAGGAGAGGATGGAACAGGCCCATGGAACCAGAATTTAGCCTGAGACCTAAACAGAAGCCAGGCCTTAACAGTGGGAGTGGGGTTGGAGTGGAGGGACAGAGAGATTGTGGTCAGGGGAAGCACCGTGAAGGTAGAAGTGGAAAAACTCATGGTACTGTCCTCATGGCTCATGTATAAAACTCTCATGAAGGTAGATGTAGGAAGGAGATTGCAGATGGGAATCAGATTGTGAGTCACCATGATGTCTTGGTAGTTAGCCTAAGGATTTTGAGTTTTGTGCTAGAACTTCTGAAAGTTTTTGTTCAGGAGGGTGAAGTATGCAAAGTAGTATTTAGAAAGCTTGAGTTGATAGCCATTTTCAAGATTAAGTAAAAAGAGACTAGAACACGAGATAGAGTTAGGAAAAAAAACCTGTTGAGGTGCAGTGCAGTGAAGGCCTGGAGTATATGTGCTGCCAAAGTGAGCACAATGTGAAGACCTGGAGTAGAAGGGCCTGTCTTAGTCACTTTCCTCGTTGCCAAGTCACAGTACCCAACAACTGCAAGTTAAAGGAGGAAGGTTTACTTTGGCTCACAGTGTGTAGAGGTTTCAGTCTATAGCCCACTAGTTGCAAGGCAGGGCGGCCTGGCAGAGGGGTACAGCAGAGGAAAAGGTGCTCGTATCATGGGAGCCAGGATGCAGAGGGCTGATCAAAGGACAAGCCAGGAAGAGAGCTATAACCTTCTGTGTCACAGCACCCACAGAGACACAGCAGGTCACTCTAATGTCTGCAATCCAGTCACCTTCCAAAAGCCTCCCTTTGAGTGCAGGAGACCATGACACAGGCATGACAGATTAGAAGTCAATCAAACCTAGGGTTCACCTTGATCAAAACTTTCCTTCTGTAGTTTTCATCTTTCATTTAATTTCCAGCTAATGTTGAAGCCTTTCTGGAAAGTCCATAAGCTATGAGGTTTATGAGGGCAGTGTATACTGTCTAAAAGTGGGTTTAGGTTTTTGTCATTCTTTGAGATAATGAAGGGATTTTATGCACCTGGTATCTTTTTTATTTGACATTCTTCCTGTGTTTTAGACAGAAGACATTAGGTAAAAGACATTTAAAGGAATAATTGCTTTGAGACCCTGAAGTGCATGAATGTGACTGTCACGTGCCTTCTGCTCGAGCATATTCAGGAGGAGTGAGACTAAGGTGTGCCACCAGAGAGGTGGCCTTGAAGAGGGGTGCTGCTCTTTGTGGAAAGTGGGGAGAGGAGAGGCTAGATGGAGATACAGGGATTCTGAAATGGAGGTGAGTGAGATTAATATGCTGCACTTGAAAATCAGGCTCCTTACTTTATAAGCATTTTCAATAGTGAGTGCTGTTCTCTGCTTGATAATTCACTGTATCATGAGATTTGTCCTGAATTACTTTTGTCTGTTTCCAAAGGTGAAGTCTGCCCATGAAGAACTCAGGTTTTTTACCACCCAAGATACCAAAGAGTATGTGCTATGGTTTCTAAAGGCCATATCTAAAATATAATTCTGAACTGTTTTGTATATCTAAGACTTAGCTCAGGGCCTGGCATGTATTAAGCATAATAAATGTTTGTTTTTTTTAAGTAGTGAATAGCATCACAGATTATCAATTTATCAGTTTACTTGGTGAGTCTGGTCTGTTGGCTATCAAGTATTTCAGGAATTCTGAAGTGTAGATGATGCTGAAAGTAATTGCTATGCATTAAACACTTACCACAGCTCACACGTAAGAGTTTTCTATATGTTACCTCACTTTATCTTCCAGTCACCTAATAAAAGTACAGGTTGAGTATTCTTTGTCCACAGTACTTAGGACAAGAAGTGTTTCAAATTTTGGAATTGTTTGGACTTTGGAATATTTGCACAAACAGTGAGATTTCTTGGGCATGGGACCCAAGACATGAAATTCATTTATGGGTTTTTTTTTTTTCAGTTTTTATTTTTTATTACTACATGCTTGCAGTACTTGATGAGGAGGAGTTGATACATGTCATTTATGTTTCATATACACCTTAAACACTTGGCCCACAGGTAATTTTGTACAGTATTTTTACTACACTTTCATTTTGATGTTACTTATCATCTGATGTCAGGTGTGGAATTTTCCGCTTGTGGCTTATGTTGGTTCTCACATATTTTCAGATTTTGAAGTGTGTTGGATTTTAGATTTTCAGATTGGGCTGGTTCAACCTACAGCTATGTTTTAATTACTTCATTTTTTGCACTAAGTGAGATTGTGGCTCAGAAAGTTAAATAAGGTGACATAACCAATTGTGTGTTCGGTAAGCAGTTCACAGTAGTTTGTTCTGTGTTCTGCTTTTGGGCCACTCTTAGAATATTATATCTCTTCATTCAGTATTATATATTGCTTCATAATTTAAACATCTCACTAAATGACACATGCTCTCTCAGAGGTGTGACCGTTTTGGGGGGTTTTTTGAGGGATTTTTTTGTTTGTTTTTTGTTTTTTGCACTGGGGGTCTAACTCAGGGCTTTGTGCTTGCTAGGCAAGCACTCTAACCACTGAGCTAAATCCCCAGCCCAGAGGTATGACTCTGAAGACTAAGAAAAGATTAATTGTACTTGTTTACGTCCTTCACCTGGCTACTAGGAGAAATAGGTGTTCCCCTGCCAGTAACACTGCACCTGGTTACCATTTCCCCCAAAAGTTGTAGGAACTATTCAACTTTGGTTTTGCCCCCATGCCTGCACAGTTCTAAAGAACCATTTACCAATGCTGTTCCATCCTCAGGTGGAGGTTTTGGTGGCTTTATGCCACCAGACAAGATGTATTTAAGTGCATAGTTGAGGCATAATGTTTCTCTTGGTTTTGTGTAACTGTCTTGAATGGTAAACAACTTTAACTTGATTTCTAAGAGCTGTTGATATATGGACGACCAGTGTATGTCACTCTTATAGCTAGAAGATCCCGCAAATTTGCTGGAACCCGTTTTCTCAAGAGAGGTGCGAACTGTGAGGTAAGATGACAGCGTGGCCACGGACATTGTAAACTATTGCACCACCCTTTGTGACATAGGTGAAGCAAAGTGGAATTTCTTAGTCTGGGATGTTATCACAAGAATATTTAATTCTCCAGAGTAGGTAAAATACACATATGTTCTAGAAAATATTGATATACAATTATATTAAATACAATATACATTAATACACAAATGTTTTAGAAAATCAGCTATCTTAGAAAGGATTAGGCAATACCACTCTGAAATGTTTAATACTTTGGAGGATGAGCCATTTTTTCTTTTGTTTTGTGATGAACCGAAAAGATTTATCGGTACATTTTAGACATACATAACGATCACATTAATCAAAATGTACCTGTACATGATGTATGTTGGGGTTGTTTCCTTTTCCCCACCCCTCCTTTCAACTCCTCTCCCCTCCTTATTTACAGCAGCTTTATTTATATTTTTTCCATGTTTTCTTTTTCTTTTCTTTTTCCCTTCCTTTCCCCTTCTTCTTTCCCTAGTTCCCATTTGAATATTTTTTCTTTTTCACAATATCTATTAGGTATTTCCATCCTTATTTACACTTACGGTTTCTCATACCAGAGAAAGCAACACAATATTTACTTAAGTGTGTCCAATTTTTTCTACTTGAGTATGTTGTCAAGGTGCATTTATTTACCTAGAAAGGTCTCAAATTTACCCTTTTTATGGCAGAGTCATACTGCATTTGGTTAAAAAAAAAAACCCACATCTTCTTTTTCCATTCATCAGTTACTGGGCATTTGGGTTGTTTCCAAGATTTAGCTATTACAATGGTTGTGCATATGGTTGTGCATATATCACTGTGGTATGATGCTTTTAATTCTTCTGGGAAGTTACCAAGAAGAGGAACAGCTAGGTCAAATGGAATGGCTAGTTGTAGTTTTTTTGAGGAATCGCCACACTGATTTCCACAATGGTTAGACTAGCCCAAACTCCCACCAATAGTGGAGAAGGGTTGTTTTTCCCCACACCTCCGCCAGCATTTGTTCTTGGCAGATTTCTTGATAATAGCTGTTCTTTCTGGAGTGAGATGTAATCCTAGCGTTGTTTTAATTTGCATCTCTTGATGAATAACCAGTGATGTTGAACACTTTTTCATGTATTACTTGCCATTTGTACTTCTTCATCTGAGAACTATCTATTCATTTCAGATGCTCATTTTTGGATTGGGTCTTTAAATTTGGGGGATCTAATTTTTTTGAGTTCTTTATATATTCTAGATGTTAGACCTTTGAGGAACAGCCGGCAAAAATTTTTTCCCAGTCTGTGGGTTTTTGCCCCACTCTGTTGGTGATTTATTTTGCTGTGCAAAAGCTTTTTAATACGATGTGATCCCAACTACTGATTCTTTGTGTTATTTCCCATGCGATCTGAGTTTTGTTCATAAATTTTTGCCTACCCCTATGTCTTCAAGAGTTCTTCCTATTCTTTCTTCTAGCAGATTTAGTGTTTCTGTTTTAATGTTTAGATCTCTGATCCACTTCGATTTTAATTTAGTACACATGTATCTAGAGAGACATGTATCTAGTTTTAATTTTCGGCATGTGGCAAGCCAGTTTTTCCAGCACCATTTATTAAAGAGGCTGTCTTTCTTCCAGGGAGGGTGTTTGGCTCTTTTGTCAAAGATAATGTATCTGAGTGTGTTTGGAGTTGTTTCTGCATCTTCTAACCTGTTCCAATGATCCTCAGGTCTGTCTTTTTGCCAGTAACATGCTGTTTTTATCACAGTGGCTTTATAGTATAATTTCAAGTCAAGGATTGTGATGCCCCCTGCCTTGGCCCTGTTGCCCAGAATTGTGTTTGCTCTTCTTGATCTCTTCTGGTTCCAGATGAATTTTATGATTGCTTTCTCTAATTCTATGAAGTATGCTATTGGCATTTTGATTGGAATTGCATTAAATCTGTATAGTAATTTAGGCGGTATGGCCCTTTTCACTAAGTTTATTTTTCCTACCCAAGAACAAAAAATATCTTTCCATTTTCTGGTATTCCTTTCAATCTCCTTTTCCAGAGTACTGTAGTTTCAATGTAAAGTTCTTTTACTTGCTTTGTTAGATTTATTCCTGAATATTTCTTTTTCTTTTTCTTTTTTTTGACGTTATTGTGAATGGTGTGGCTTCCCTAATTTCTCTCTCTCAGTGTTATTTGTATATAGGAATGCTACTGATTATTGAGTGTTGACTTTGTATCTAAATACATGATTGAACTTGGTTATTAAATCTAGAAGTCTTTTGGTGGAATTTTTGGGGTCTTCTATATAAAGTATCATGTCATCTGAAAATAATGATAATTTAACCTCCTGCTTTCCTGTCTTTATTCCTTTTATTTCTTTCTCTCATCTAATTTCTCTGGCTAATGTTTCCAGAACTATATTGAATAAGAGTAATGATAGTGGACATCCTTGTCTTCCTGATTTTAGAGTGAAAGTTTTCAGTTTTTGACCATTTAGTATGATGTCAACTCTTGGCTTGTCATAGATGGCTTTTATCAGATTGAGATATAGTCTGACTATTCCTATTTTCTATAGGGTTTTTATATGAATTGGTATTTGATTTTGTCAGATGCTTTTTCTGCATCTATTGAGATGATCATGTGAATTCTGTCCTTGACACTGTTGATATGGTGTATTGCATTGATTGATTTGCATATGTTGAACCATCCCTGCATCCCTGGGATGAATCCTATTTTGCCACAGTGTATAATCTTCTTGATGATTTGTTGCAATCTGTTTGGCAGTATCTTATTGAGAATTTTTGCACCTATGTTCATTAGGGAAATTGGCCTGTAGTTCTCTTTTTTGGTTGAATCCTTTTCTGCTTTTGGTATCAGGTTAACTCTTGCTTCCAGGAATGACTTTGGAACTATCGTTTCCCTTTCAATTTCACTGAAGAGTTTGAGGAGTAGTGGCATTAGATCTTCTTTAAGTATTCAGCTGTGAATCCTTTAGGACCTGGACTTTTCTTTGTTGGTAGGTTTTTAACTACTTCCTCAATTTCATTGGCTGATATTGAGTTATTTAGTATTTTTGTTTGTTCTTGATTCAGCTTTGGTAATTCATATGTATCTAGAAATCTGTCCATTTCTCCAGTTTTTGATCTTGCTTAAGTACAGGTTCTTGAAGTAGGTACTAATGATCTTCTGGATTTCTGCAGGGTCAGTTGTGATTTCACCCTTTTCATTTTTAATTGCATGGATTTGAGTCTTCCCTTTTTTTTATAATATTGCCTAGGGGTTTGTTAATTTTATTTAATCTTTCAAAGAACCATCTCTTTGATTCATTGATTCTTTGTATTGTTTTCTTAATCTAAATTGCATTAATTTCAGCTCTGATCTTTATAATTTTCTCCCTTGTGAGAGCTTTGTTTTTGTTTTGTTTTGTTTTGTTTTTTATTTCCAAGAACATGTATTGATTGGTCCATTGTATACATAGTGATCACATTCGTTGTAGTTAGTTTGTACCTGTACATGATACATCTTGGTTCCCCCCCTTCTTCCCCACCCCTCCCTTCCTCTCCCCCTCCCTTCCCCATTTACAGTAGCTTTATGTACATTTTTCCCCTTTTTTTCCTTTCTTTTCTTTTTCCTTTCCTTCTTTTCCCCCTCCTGCCTTTCTAATTCTCCCTATTGAATATTATCTTTCTTTTACTTAGTATCTATTATACTTTCTGTCCTTATTTATGCTTACAGTTTGTTATGGTTTGTGTCTAGATGTCCCCCCAAAGCCTCATGTGGTAAGAGATAGCTAGATCTAGAGTGTGTGATTACTAAATTGGTCCATTGATGGTTTGGCATTGTTCTACTGGGATCAAGGATGTGAGACTGAAATTGGGGGCCGGAGTGCGGGCCTCCCTGGGGGCAGGTAGCCTAGATAAAGATACAGGAAGAAGCTTAACTAGCTACTTGTTTACATTACTTATTAGCATACATTCCTTACATTTACTCACTTACTTTGCGGCCGGCTGGCTGCCGATCTGCCTCACCGCCCCGCCTCAGACCCAACAGACTGACTATAGACTAAAACCTCTACAGACTGTGAGCTAATAAACCTTTCTTCCCCTAACTTTGGGTGTCGAATATTCTGTCCCAACAACGAGAGAAAAATAACTAAAACACAGTTTCTCGTATCGGAGAAACAATTCAATATGCACTCATGAGTGTTTGATTTATTTCACTTAAGAGTATGTTTTCAAGGTACATCCATTTACCTATAAATATCTCAAGTTTATCCTTTACTCTGCCATAAAAAAGGATAAACTGTGGGAGCTTTGGACTTGATTTGTTCTTCTTTTTCTAGAAATTTGAGGCTCAACATTAGGTTGTTTTCTTGAGCTCGTTCTGTTTTCGTGATATGGGAATTCAGAGCTATGAATTTCCCTCATAGCACTGTTTTCATTTCATCCCCTAAGTTCTGGTATGTTGTATTGGCCTTATTGTGTAAATGTAGATACTGTCTTATTTCTTCTTTAATTTCATCTCTGACCTATCTGTTGTTCCAGAGGGTGTTCTTTAATTTCCATGCGTTTATGCAGTTTTTATGATTTCTTTTGCCATTGATTTCCAATTTTATTGCACTATGGTCTGATATTATACATGAGATAATTTCAGTTCCTTTGCACTTACTTGAGCGTGTTCTATGAGCTAATATATGGTGTGTTTTGGAGAACATCCCATGTGCAGGTGAGAAGAGTGTGTACTCTGATGTGGTGTAGAACACTGTAGACATCTACTAAGTACATTTGTTCACACATTTGGTTCAGTTCTAATATTTCTTTGTTGATTTTTTTGTCTAATTGATCTGTGTATTTGTGACCATGAGATATTGAGGTCTCCCCTTATAAACGTGTTTTTGTTTATTTGATTTTTCATGTTCATTAAGACTTGTTTAGGGGCTGGGGATTTAGCTTAGCGGTTAGAGTGCTTGCGTAGCAAGCACAAGGCCCCGAGTTCGATCCCCGGCACCCCCCCCAAAAAAAAAAGATTTGTTTTATGTAGCTAGGTATGCTGGTATTTGGTGCATATATAATGTAATATATGTTTAATGTAGAGACAAAAATAGCAAAGCATCTCCATACAAGGAAGAAGTAAGTGGCAGACAGCCTTCAACTTTGAGACTTCATTCGTGATGATAAGGCAGAGTAGAGTAGGGTCTGGGAAATCCTTTCTCCCTTCCCTTTTCCCCCAGACCTCTTCTGCTCTTCATGCTTGGAGAGAAACAAAAAATATCCACCCTTCGTGCCATCAGCTGTATCATCTGTTGGAAATGCACCATCTCTGCTTGTGATAAGCAGTCTGAGTCTTGAGCAGATATGTGATTGAACAGATTGAGCGAGGCACTGGGTTTTGATGTGGCTTGAAATAGCAACATTGTGCTTAAAATTATATCAGCCCTGGATGCTGTACTGGTAGTTTAAAAGAAAAATCCAAATTCTGCAGTTATTTACTTTTGAATATTCAAAGGATATTCAGACACGTTATTAATACTGGTCGTATTATTCTTTGTTATATCTTTATATACTTTTATAAGTAAAGCTACCACCAAATCTTCTCTTTTCTCCCTTTTGCCCTCCTGTCCATTGGGTACTCTTTGAATCTCAATCTTTTCTTTTGGGGGGGAGGTTTGTTTTGTTTTTTGGTTTTGTTTTTGTTTTTTTCGGTTTTTTTGAGACAAGGTCTCACTATGTAATTCAGGCTGGTCTTAAGCTCATTATGTAGCCCAGGCTGGCCTCAAACTGCGGACAGCCCTCCTGCCTCAGCCTCCCAGGTGCTGGAATTACAGGTGTGTGCCACCATACCAGGCCGAATCTCACTCTTTTGTCCTTTCTTTCTTCTTTGGTTTTCAGAATTGAATTTTATATCATTCTGGTCTTCCTCATCTCCATAGAATCTCATATAATTGCTGTTTTGTTTCTTCTCCTTCTTCTTCTCC
>PVJO010027674.1:0-19319 GCA_004026905.1 Hystrix cristata
GTGGGTGCGTGCGTGTGTGTGTGTGTGTGTGTGTGTGTGTGTGTGTGTGTGTGAGACCATAACCAAACTCCCAGGGCAACCGCCAAGCCCCTCCTGCTCTTCCTGGGCACTTTGGGGCTCCCACCTTGGGCTCTGGCCAGCAGCCGGGTCCTGCCAGTTCTGAGGCATCTGTGACTTTCTCTAAAACCTGCTCATCGTTCACCTTGGAGGAGCCTGTTTCCACCAGGCCGCCATCTCCTCCCTCTGCTCTGTTTTGTTGCTGCCTTTCCTACTGGCTCCTTCTGGGAAGTACTCAATATTCCCCAGGGTCTCTTTGCTCCTGGCAAACTCTGGTGTGAGCAGCTAACCCAGCTCACAGGGTCCCCTTCTCCTTCCCTCCCGTGTCCCCTGATGCGGGCCACCAGTGGCTCCCTGGTGGTTAGGTACCGCTAGATTTCATGTAGTACTGGGGATTGAACCCAGGACCTTTGCACTGAGCTACATGCCCAGCCCTTTTTTTATTTTTTATTTTGAGACAAGGTCTTGCTCAGTTGCCCGAGCTGGTCTCTAACTTGCAACCCTGCTGTCTCAGCCTCAGCATGCTGGAATGACAGAAGTGAGCCATTTTCTAACCTGATGCCTCTGGCTGGCTGCTGTTGACGAGGCCACAGCAGAGGTTTCCTTGTGGATGCTGCCCAGCCTGGGCACTGAGGACCAAAATCCAGGCCTCTAGCCCCACCTTCTCTGGGGGCGTCAGACAGACCTGCTGCTCAGGCAGCTACCTCTGAGTGCACATAGAGCCCTCAGATTCGGCGCACGTAGAAGTCCCTGCTGCTGCGCTGGGGGTGGTGAGGCACACCTGTAATCCCAGCACATTAGAGGCTGAGACAGGAAGTTCAAAGATTTAAAACCAGCCTGTGTGACATAGCAACATAGTGAGACCCTGTCTCAAAATAATAATAATAATAATAATAATAATAATAATAATAATAATAATAATAATAATAATAATAAAAGGGCTGGCGATGTAGCTCAGTGCAAAGGCCCTGGGTTCACTCCCTAGTACCAAAAAAGTCACTGCTGCTGGCCTAGTGCCAGCACTGTAGGGACACTGTAGACCTAGTGCTTCCCTTGTGTCCCTCTCGCTTTGGCAAAGCACCATTTGTGGGTAAATGCGCACCGCAGCTTGCGGGGACTGTGTCCAACAACAGCCCCGGCCACAGCCTAACTGCGGCCAGCACTCTGCTCCTCTCCCTTGTCACATCCTGTTTGGAATGACTCCACATCAGCCTCACCTGCCCGCCCCCCTTACAGAAATCTGAGGGTCACACGCACTCTCCTCTCCCTGTACTCCCATAGCTGCAGCCCCACGACTCCACCTCCTTAACATCTCTTTGCCCACTGCAGTCTTCCTTCCCCTCCCTTCTCCCACCTGCTGCCAGAGCCTTCTGGGAAGGGAAGTCTGAGCCTGTTCACACCCTAGGGAATCACATGGTGGCGCACACCTGTAATCACAGCACTTGGGAGGCTGAGGCAGGAGGGTTGCCTTGACTTTAAGACCAACTTGGGCTACACGGTGAGTTCAAGGCCAGTCTGAACTACATAGTGAGACCCTGTCTCAAAACAGCAACAAAAGAATCACATGGTGATTCCCCTCCTTCCCAGTCTGACTTTAAAGTAAAATCCAGACCCCCCTCCCCCACCAAGGGCCCACCCAGCTTTCTGGGCCCTTCCCAAGCCTCTGCCCTGATCCAGTCACCTGGGCTTCTGTCTGTCCCTTGCTGGGGCTGGCTCACTGATGCCTGCATCCCTCTGCTTGCCAGCTACCCGTCTGTCTCCCCACCTCTCCGGGGAGCTACTTGAATCAGCAGCACTGGGTGGTGCCTGGCACTCAGTGGTGTCCAGTACGGTTTGCTAAGTGAGTCACTTCATGTCCCTGACCCCAGATCGTCTGTGGGCCTCCCACCCCAGGTATGCTCTGGCCTGTAGGGCTGCTCCCACACAAGGACTGGGGGCATCAGAAACTGTGTCCCTTCTGGCAGCAGCACCCTGTGATCTTGCTCTTGGTGTGACAGAGAAGTGCAGGTGAGCTCCATGGTCTCTGGCCCTGTGTGTAGGTCTCTGCACCTGCAGCCTCTGTGACACTGGTGTTGAAATGTGTCCCCACCAGGGCCAACAAGGGCAAGGTGGCGGGCTCTTAGGGGCAGCTGCAGCCACTGTTACTGGAGAGGGGTGTGCTTGCCCTGTGGGGGCGCAGCAGGGTCGCCTGCTTTCTGGAGCCTGAGAGACAGCAGGACAGAGCCCGGCTTTCGTCCCTTCCCTCTAAGGCAGTACATATTCTCCAACACTTAAAGGCCAGGCAAGACACTTCTCAGGGCCCTTTCAGTCTTCACTAGCCCGAGGGCAGGAAGTGTTCAAAAATGCTGGCCACTTAGTGAGGTGGAGGAGCCGGGGGAGGAAAGGTCCACTTGCTTCAACATGGTTCAGCCCTAGCCACATGTTCACCTGCATGGCTTTGCCTTCCATGAACCCCCAGCCTCTGTCTGCCCCAGATCCAGCTGCTGTGGCGGGTGGAGAACCACTGTGATGGGCCACTGGGCTCGGCAGCTTTTCCTCAAGTGCCGGGAGTCCCCACAGCTTGAAGGGCAGCCGTGGGGCTTGCACAGCTCATACCTTTCGCTCCTGGGGGTGTCCTTGCACCTGCCACGCATGCATTCATTCACTCACTCACCCGGTCACCAGTCAGCCAGCACGGACTGCGATGCTGGCAGGGCTATGGGTGACTCGGGGGCTGGAACACATGCTGCTGTCTCCTGGTGCTTAGAGTGAGCGACTCAACTGAGCAACTACAGTATGAGAGGGAAGGAAGTAAACATGCCATCTCCAGGGCAGGGGGCATTGGAAGCTCACAGCAAGAATGAGTCAGGGATGGGAAGGAGGGCCAGAGGGAGGCAGTCAGCAAAGGATTCCTGGAGGAGGAAGAACTTTGAGGCCACCAAGGCCCAAAGGTAGAGAAGTGGCCTGTGCCAAGGTGTGGAGGCATATTACCAACTCGACAAGAGAATAAAGTGCAGTGATGACACAGATAGCACCTGGCACAAAGTGACCCTTGTGAACCGCAGCCCTGTTACATTTCCATGCAGTGGGAAATTTCAAGACACAGAGCAATA
Source organism: Hystrix cristata (assembly GCA_004026905.1). Classification (NCBI taxonomy): domain Eukaryota; kingdom Metazoa; phylum Chordata; class Mammalia; order Rodentia; family Hystricidae; genus Hystrix; species Hystrix cristata. Next base: position 3,150 of record PVJO010027674.1, read on the forward strand.
GCTTCTTCTCCCTTTTTTATTTTCTCCCAGCCTTTTTTATTTTTTGAGACAGTCTCACTAAGTTGCCCAGGCCTTGAATTTGCAATCTTCCTGCTTCAGCCTCTCAAGTAGCTGGGATTAGAGGAGTGGAACACCACATCTGGCATGGTGTCTTCTCTCTAATTTGTGTCTCTATTCTGCAAGCCAATCAGAGTCAGCTAAACTCAAAGCTGACGCTCAGAACTGGTTTGAATCCCACTCGCCCTCCACCTCTGAAGGGATTCCTGGAGCTAGAAAATCCTTTACTGCCATCTAGTGGACATCTGCAGCTACAGCAGCCCAGCGCAGGGAGCCCTGAGGCTTACCCTCCCGTGGGACAGGCGCTGCAAAAACACCCGTCTGGGCCTCCTCACTCTGCAAGTGAGACCCCAGTACAAGTGAATTAATGGGGAAGTCGAGAAAGCGCCTGTCCCACGGGGCGCGTATAACTGGTCCCTAAGGGCCGGGACTCCTGCCCTGCCTCTGTGACCGTCCACCTCCTTCCCCACAGCAGGACTCACAGCAGCCTTCCTTTCTCTGTGCCTCATGGCTAACCCAAGTGAGAGAAAAGGGCGGCATGCGCTCGCGTGTGTGTGTGCGAGCATGTGTGCATGCGTGTTGCTTGCTCTCAGCCTCCCAGAGGAAAAGGTGCTTCCAAACAGGACAACCTGTCAAAGCTGCGCGATAGGGACCACACAAGTACTAACACATTTCGTGATCCATCTGTTCTGATCGTGAAGACACTTGGAAAAAGACAGAAGGACCCAGTGGGCCTGAGTAACCTACACAGTGCCGACTCCTTCCTCTGGCTGCGGCCTCGCCGGGCCAGTGTGCCCGCCCTCTGGCTTGACTGGGGAGCACAGGGGCCCCCAGGACAAGGAGAGCACAGGGAGCCCCCGTGGCCTCCCCCACCACACTGCATGGAAGGGACCAGACGACGCATCGGCACCGTGACCCTTCTGTGTCCGCCCATCTGTGGCCTGATCCCCGCTCACATCACAGTCCTTGTATCTCGGTGGCATTTTACCTCTTGCCGAAACACAACAGAGAGCAAGAGGTCAGCCTTGACCCGTCGGTTCTAGGTCTGGCTCGGGAGGCAAGGAAGGAAGAAGGCGACCAGAGGCAGCTCCCCGAAGACACAGTTTGGCTGCTGGGAGCAGCAGCCCTGTTTCCCACCTGCATGGCCTGTCCCCAGGCTTCCCAGACCTCCAAGCTCAGGAAGATCCCAGAGCAAGACCAGGCTGGCTGCTTCCCAGGGGAAGACATAGTTACAGTGGCACCCTGGTACTTGTCATTAACTGGGAGGTGCTGTGATTGCCAAAAAAAATGCATGTAGGAAACCAATCGTTTAGGCCAGAAAGCGCAGCAAGTCACAAGGCAGACAACACCAACAACTCCTAGCTGTGCGGCGAGTAGCAAACAAATACCTGGACAACATTTTTGCATCAAGGTGTGCAAAGTAACAATTCGCCAAGTTTCAAAGCAGTCAGGTACCAAGTTATGACTACACTTCTGATTCCACTTCCATCTTCTATTTTGGATGACTTTGGGTACAACGTGAGCCTGTCTCCTTTCACAGTGAGCAAAGGTCACGTGCACCTGCCACCCAGTCTCAGGCTGTGAGGCCGCTCTTGGGAGGGCACAGCCTTCCAGCGACAGCCACCTGGCACCCCAATGCTTTGCATGTGGCCCCAGCCCCCCCAGAAAAGGGAGCTCAGAGGGAAGTCGGGACCCCCCAACCTGGTCCCCTCAGCCAGACCAGCCCACTCACGTCTGAGGCGCCAGAGAACTTGACTATGGGTTTGGTCCACTGGGTGATCTTCTGTCTGTAGTTGTTGCAATCGGGAATGAACATGCAGCCGATGTTCCCCAACTCAGGGTAGAAAACTTCAAGGCCCCTACCGAGAAAGGGAGGAAGTCACCCCGTGCCAGAGCCTCAGGGGACTCAGGTGTTTATAGGCTTCAGTCTAACACTAGTGGGAATGTAAAGCCAATGAAATTACATCCTAAACCTGCCATTGACTGGCTGTGTGACCCAAGAGTCACTTGCCATATTTGTGTCTCAGTCTCCTCTGCTGTAAAATGGGGTCATTACTAGTAGCTAACTGATAGGTTTGGTGAGGAGTAAGGTCCTGGTCAGAGTTTAGGTTAAAAAAAAAAAAAGTGCTAACTGTCATCAGCATTTCCAAGAAGAATATACAGACATCCTGGGTATCTGCTGGGACCTGGGTCCAGGAACTCTCCCCATGGACACTGAACGCTGATGTTCAAATTCCTCATATAAACTGATGTGGTTCTTGTATATAATTTCCACAGTCCTCCATATCCTTTAAATTATCTCTAGCTTACTTAGGATTCCTAGCTCAATATCACTGCTATGCAAGTAGTTGTCATGCTGTCTAATTTAGAGGATAATGAGAAGAAACAAAGTGTCTACATGTCTAGTACAGAGGCACTTTCCCCCCAGATATTTTTGACTTTGACTTAGCTGATCCATGCATGGGGAACCCTCAGGTGGGATGTCCTTAGCAAACTTGCTCAGGTCTGCTGGGTGTGATGATGCATGCCTGCAATCCTAGCACTTGGGAGGCTGAGGCAGGAGGATCATGAGCCTGAGGCCAGCCTGGGTTACATAGTGAGTTGGTGGCCAGCCTAGAATACATAGTGAGACTGTGTTTCGAAAAACAGATGGACAAATGCAAACGCATGCACACACGCAGGCAGGCAGGCAGGCATGTGTGTGCGCACACACACACACACAAATTTGATTGGAAACTTTAAAATAGGACAGTATGTATGTATTGCTTGTGAGGAATGTTCTTACCACAGAATAGGAAGGTTTGGCAAGTCACCATAGCTTCCTTCATGGAGACCTCTGTCTCCTAAAACCAGCAAGAGCTCCCTAGGCTGGGAATCCCATCGACGGTGGGATTGGAGTTAAGCATACTCCACACCTAGGCTCATTTTCAACATACAAGTGTCCCTCAGGGTGAGACATGTAGTCTCGTGGGCCGCAGCATTTGCCACTTGGAGTTCCCCCGATGAGGAAACCGAATAGCTCCTGCCTTCTGAGAATCTGTTTTCCCAGGAAGGAAGAAAGTGCTGGAGAACTAAAGGGTGACTGCAGCTGAGGACAAAAGTCACTAATCTGTGACTTTACCAGGGCTGACCTTAAGGGCTCGCCTAATTTTTATGTTAATTTTTGTTAGTCCATGCTGCAGTACATCACTATTCCATTCCTTGAGGGGCGTTGGTACATGTACATAGCACTTCTTAATTCTTTTTCTCAGTCCCTCCCCTCCCCTTCTGTCCCCCTCCCTCTACCTCTTGGTCCTCTTCCATTTTGTGAGAGATTTATCTCCCTGTTTTCTGTTTTTATTTTGCTTTTTAAATTATTTATATTTTGGGTTTCTCATGTAGAGAAACCGTGCCATATTTAAGCTTGTGTGTCTGATTTATTTCACTTAAGATTATGGTCTCAAGGTGCATTCATTTTCCTATAAATGACTCAAGTTGTGCATAAATACCACACTTTAATTATCCACTTATCTGTTGATGGACACATAGGCTGTTTCCAAGATTTAGCTATTATAAATTGTGCTGATGTAAATACGGTTATATCTGTATCACTGTCATATGATGTCTTTAACTTTGGGGAAGATGCCTAGAAGGGGAATAGCCCAATTCATTAGGTCAAATGGAATTTCAATTTTTAGTTCTCTGAGGAATCTCCATATGCTTCCCATAGCGGCCATACTAGTTTGCATTCCCACCAACAGTGTCAAAGGTTCCTTTTTCCTGGCAGCCTCACCAGCATTTGTTATTATTTGATTTCTTGATGATGGCCATTCTTTCTGGAGTAAGATGGAATTGCAGTGTTGTTTAATTTGCATTTCTCTAATAACCAGAGATGCTGAACATTTTTCACAAATTTACTGGCTGTTTGTACTTCTTCTGACAAATGTCTATTCATTTAAGCTGCTAATTTTTTGATTGGGGGATCTTTTTTTTCTTTTTTTTCAGTTCTTTATATATTCTATTAGTCCTCTGTCCGAGGTATCACTACAAAAAAATTTTCCCATCCCTTAGGTTGTCTCTTCACTGTATTGGTTGTTTCCTTTCCTGTGCAAAAGCTTTTTAATGTGATACGTTCCCCTTTGTTGATCCTTGATGTTATTTCTTGTGCACCTGGGTTCTGTTCAGGAAGTCCTTGCCTACACCTGTATCTTCAAGAGTTCTACCTATTTTGTCTTCCAGTAGACTGAGAATTTCTGTTTTAATGTTTGGATCTTTGATCCATTTTGATTTTAGTTTAGTACATAGTGAGATATACGACCGTAGATTTAATCTTCCGCAGGTAGTTAGCCGGTTTTCTCAAGGGCACTTGTTAAAGAGGCTGTCTTTCCTCCAGCATCTATTGTTGACCCCTTTGTCAAAGATCAGCTGGCTGGATGCCCCTGGGGTTGTTTCGTCACCCTTTCTTCTGCTCCACTGATGGACAAACCTGTTTTTGTACCAGCACTATGCAGTTTTATTGCAGTAGCTTTGTAATACAACTTGAAATCTAGACTTGGGATGCTTTCTGTTTTGCTTTTCTCACCAAGAATTGCTTTTGCTATACTGGGTCTCTTCTGGTTCCATGTGAGTGTTAGGATTGTTTTCTGTAGTTCTGTAGGTATTTCGATTAAGAGCACATTAAAACTGTGCATCAGTTTTGGAAGTATGGCCATTTTGACCATCTCTTTCCATTTTCCGATGTCCTCTTTGATCTCTTTTTTCAGAGTACTGTAGTTCTTGTTGTGGGACTCTTTCACTTCCTTGGTCATTAGTATTTAATTTTTCTTGATGTTACCACAAACGGTATTGTTTTCCTAATTTCTTTCTCAGTGAGTTTATATTGGTGCATAAGAACACTACTGATTTTTGTGTTGATTTCGTACCCTGCTATCGCCTATTTTTGAAACTCAGAAATATAAGCTCGGCCTTCTGATATTTTCACCCCAAGACCCAGGATCTCTATAGGGTTCATTTGGTTAAGATGATTCACTGAAAGGATTGCAAGTTCATACTCTGCCTGGGCAACTTAATGAGAGCCTGTCTCAAAATAAAAAATAGAAAGACCTGGGGGTATAGCTCAGTCCAAAGGCCCTGGGTTCAATCTCCAGTACCACACACACACACATAGTGTACTAATATGAGCAAAATTTTTGTTACTACTTTTTCTTGGATTCAACTACCTAACTTTTTAAGACATTTAAGATATTTATTGATTACTCTAAAGGTGAAGATTCAAACGTGCAGAAGAAGATGGAGTAAGAAATGAAAGTTCCTGTTTTTGGAGACAAGATCTTACTATGTAGCCCAGGCTGGCCTGAACTCATGGGGATCCTCCTGCCTCAGCCTTGAGTTCTGGGATTACAGGTATGTCCTGCCCCGCCCAACTAAGAAGTGACAGTTCTTTCTCCCCTCTCTCCACTTCTGTGATGGGCTCAGTGGACAGTGCCTTCCTCAGCCACCAAACTGGAGAGGATGTGGCCACAGAGTGGCCTGGGGAACCCTGAGGATGACCCAGGAGTTGGGGAAAAGTTGCTTTTCTAACAAGTTGCAGGCTTTGTGTGTGCCCAGAGTGGGAGGGAGCATTCTGGGCTGCAGGTGGCAGCTGGGGGAGGGGGGGCGTCTCTCTGGGTCCCAGCAGGGAGGGATGGTGTGTGGAGGGAGCCCCCTGCAGTCCTGGGAAGGCAGGATGGAGCCTGTTTCAAAGTCCTCAGCCTGTCCCATAAAGCTGGCCCGTGACAGTGCTCTGGGCTCTGGAAGCACAGCCCAGGTTCCCCACTCCCAGCCTGCATCCTTACTTGCATAACATGGCGTCTTCATCCGACAGAGGCTTGTAGACACAGTCGTCGTCCTCATCTCCAGCGGCCACCACCAGGAGACCCAGCCACAGAGCTGCTGTAAACAGCCTCATTGTCCGGTTTGTGCGTACCTGGAACGGAACAAAGGATCCACTTGAGCAGCAGGACCTTCTGTGGGGCCCCTTCCCAGTGCCTGGCCCCACCCTGGGGCCGCGTGGCAGGACAGAGCTCCGGTAAGCACAGGGAGGAGGGTGGCCAGCTGTCTGGGCTCCAGCAGCTAATCCACCACCAGGTCACATGTCCCTCGGGAGGCCTTGAGCCTGCTCCAAGCTGGACCCGGTTTGCAGCCCTGGCATGGCAGAGCTTTGTTGCCACTCTTGTCCCGGCTGCCAGAGCGAAAGCCTGCTGAGAAGTCCACAGTGCAGCTTTCCAGTTGACCCTGGGGACTGGGGATCGCAGGCCCAGGGCCTGGTAGGGGCCGCAGCTTTGGCCAGGCTGTGCCCTTGAGACCTCTGCCTCTCCTGCTCCCAGGCCCTCGGAGGCCACTTCTCGCCACACCTCTGGGCCATCCGAAGGTGGATGCAGTTGAACAGAGTGACCAGAGCAGTGTAGGCGGGGGCAGGCTGCCTGCCTGAGGCCAGCTTAGAAAGGCCAGCTGGGGACAGAAGGTGCAGGGACAGAGGGTACAGCCAGCTGCACCTTGCAGCTCTGCTGAGCTCAGCACTCTCAGAGCCTCTGGAGAAGGAGGTCTGCAAGGCAGGGCTGGGCTGTGCCCTGCATTCCCTGGGGTACGGGGGACACCTCACAGAGGGATCTGCTCTCCTTCCTCCCAGGGGCCAGCAGGGGAGCTCCTGGCCTCCAGAGAGGCTGCCTCTTAGGTTCCTCCCCGAGACACACTCCTGTCCCCTTCCAAAAACAAGTAAAATGACTCTGGACACGCCAGGACCTTGCTAAGGATGATAAGATCATTACCGGAGGTGTCCGTGGCCTGACATTTAAGAGCAACTGTTTCCTGCTTTCTGGTTCACTTCCTGTTTCTAGGGTCCCAACCCTTAGCGAAAAGCTTTCCTTCTAGGTTGCAAGTTGGTTTTTTTTTTGATGGTTTATTTGTTTGGGTGCTGGGGATTGAACTCAGAGCCTTGTGCTTGCCAGGCAAGCACTCTAACCACCGAGCTAAACCCTCAACACTATGTTGCAAGTTAAATACATTTCTAAATCACTCAGCTCCCTGAAGTAATGACCAGGAGCCCCTACCACACACAGACACACACACATACACATGCACGCACATGCACACACAAATATATACACATACAGACACACACAAATACACACACCCCTTCCTTCCAAGATCTCCCTGAGCAGCTCTCCATAAACATCGATGTGGAGTGAATCACTCACACGGGCCCCCACCCTGGATCCCTTTAGCTTATTTACCTAAGCTTCCCGGGCTTGTTTTCCTGCAGAGGCATCTGGCAGAAGGCAGCGGCTCTTGGCTTTTGCAAACCTGCTCTTTCTCCTGGGGACTCACAGAACATGGCTTTCTACTTGAGATCTAAGATCTGGGAGTCCTGTTCAAACCCGGGATCTGACAACTCTTCTTTCCCGCAACTGAACTTGTATTCAACTGTCTCACTGCGGAAGCTCCCAGGGCCGGACTCTCCGTGTCCGAAGCCCCGTCTTGTCCTCCAGTCACCTCCAGACCCCACTACTCAGGCCACACCAGCTGACTTCCCGAGCAGCCCTGGTCCCTCCATCCTCTGGGGCCGGCTGGGCTGGTGCTCCAGGAGCTCTCAGCTCTGCTTCCTCCCTCCAGCCCTCCTGCATCTGGCCCCCCACCTGGCCCGGCCTTGCCTTTCTCTGCCTGATTCAGATGTGCGCTCTTTCCCTTCCTCCCACGCTTTTCCAGGGCCCTCTGGAGTCCCTAAACTGTAGTGGACGAGTTCTCCCTTAATGATTTCCTTTCATTCCTAATAAAACATTGAGATAAAATTCACACTCCATAAAATTCACTCTTAACAGGCACAACTCAGAGTGTCAGTTCATTCACAAAGTTGTACAACTATCACCGCTATTAAAGTACAGGTCATTTTCAGCCAGTGTGGTGGCCCACACCTGTAATCCCAGAACTCAACAGGCAGAAGCAAGAAGATTGTGGCAAGTTTGAGGCCAGCCTGGGCTACACAATGAGTTCAAGGCCAGCCTGGATTACATAGTGAGACCCTGCCTCGAAAAACCAAAGAAAAAAGTCAATTTACAGATCCTTTCATTGACCCCAAGAAGTCCTACTGTGCTCAGCAGTTACACTTGGCCTGCCCTCGCCCGCCCCTGGCTACCTGCTTTATTTTCTGTCTCTAAGGACTGGCCTCTTTCAACACCTACCCTGCTCCCTGCGTCCTTCCCCACGGCCACTTTCCTAGACACCGTCATCATCACAGACTCCTCTTGTCCCTAAAATCTTAACATGGAGTAGCTTGGGCCTCTGATCACCATCTCTCCTCACGCCTGCTCTCCTGTGACTCCCCCGTACCCCGTCTTTTCCTTGCTTCCTCACCTGTTCTGCCTACTGTACTTCCATCTGGAGCCCAGGTCCTGTGAAACTGTGTCACTCGTCACTGGGCAACAGCTTCGCTTTCTTCCATCTCCTCACATTGCAGCCAGTGACTGCAACTCCAGTTTTGGATCAGTCTAAGGGTCTCCCTGTCCCCCTTCTTCACCATGTCTTGTGCCCCCTTCAGAGCCCGGGGCACGGGAGGGAGGAGTACAGGAATTGTGCTAGGTGAAAGAAGCCGGTCATAGAAGATGGCAGATTTATAATCCCATTTATATGGAACGTCCAGAATAGGCAAATACATGGAGTCAGAGACTAGTGGTGGCTCAGGCTGTGAGGTAGGGTGGGAGGAGAGTGATAGGAGTGGGGATGGTAGCTAAGGACAAGGGTTTCTTTTACAGGGGATGAAAATGTTCTCAAATTGACTATGTGATAGTTGCACATAATCTAAAAGCCATTGAGTTTTACACTCTTTTTGTGTGTGTGTGCAAGGGATTCAACCCAGGGCCTTTGCTCTGAGCTACATCCTCAGCCCTTTTTGTATTTTTTTTGAGGCAAGGTCTCCTTAAGAACATGTGATCATCCTGCCTCAGTCTCCCAGAGTGCTGGGATTACAAGCATGCGCCACCACTTGGCCAAATGGTACACCTTAACAGGGGTGGATCTGAGGCCTATCTCAACAGAGCTATTTTTTTTTATTTTTTAAAAAAAAATCAGTCCTGGTAATGGCAGCATAGTGGAGGACTAGGAAGCTCCAAGTGCTTGTTCCCCCATGGAAATGTACACATGCACATACACATGCATGCAAACTTGCTGAACTTTATATAGGAGGTCTGGAAAGTAGTTGAAAGTTTACAGCAAGCAAATGAATGCCCAATCAAGAAAAGCCTCCTTGCTGCACGTGGTGGCATACACCTGTAATCCCAACTACTCAGGAGGCGGAGGTGGGGGATCACAAATATGAGCCATCCCGAGCAATTTAGTGAGAAACCTGTCTCAAAATAAAAAGGGCAGGAATTGAAGATCAGTGGTAAAGCCCTCTAGGTTCTAGGTCCAATCCCCAGTATTAAGGAGGAAAAAAGCCTCCTTAAAAAGGGCGGGAAATTTCATTCTCTTTCTCCCTTGCAGAATCCCCCAGTGCAGGCACCTTCTTGATCTGCAGGAGATGGCAGCTCAGGTCCCTGCTGCCTCCCTCAGACTGGAGGGGAGCAGAGCAGAGCTTGTGTGCAGCATTCTCGCCAGTCTGGGCCTCGCCCACAGGACTGGTCTCTGCTTTGCCTAGCTGGGATCTCGGCTAAGAAAGGATGCAGACACTACTCAGGAAAGCAGCAGAGAGTACAGACCCCTGACACCGGGACAGATTACAGATTGAGACGTCCCATCTGAGGAGCGGCAGTGAGGGGTGAGATCCTTCGGGAAAGTAAGACATTCAGAAGCAATTGTGTACATGGCAGAAGGCAGCAAGCCACATGCCCTCCGTGTATGACTGTGCTCAGGGGACGTGACTTCTACTTCCTGCCAGGTGACTCAAGCCAGCTCAGCTCAACTCAGCTACTCAGTGAAGCTCTACTGTAATACACAGTCATCAAGGCCAGGCAATGGGGTGGTGTTCTCACCCAAATGCTCCATTTTCAACAGCAGAAGCAAGGAAACCAGAGGGCATACAAAGAAATAGGAAAGCACAGCCCATTCAAAGGAAAAAAGAAATCGACAGAAAATATCCCTGAGGAAACCCAGACATCAGACTTAGTAGACAAAGAGTTTAAAAACAACTGTCCTGAGGTTGCTCAAAAGCCTAAAAGAAAACACAAAGAAATCAGGCAAATGATGTATAAGCAAAATTAGAGTACCAGCAAAGACATAGAAAGTATAAATGGGAACCAAGTAGAAATTCTAGAGCCAAAAAACACAGTAACAGCAGTGATAACTTCAGTATAGGGATTCAAAGTCTGATCTGCAAGAGGGAAGAAAGAAACCGTGAACCTGAAGATATGTTGATTGGAATGACCGAGCCTAAGGAACAGAAAGAACAAGAGAATGAAGAACAGCAAACAGAGCCTATGGGATGCGTGAGATGCTACTGGGGAGGCCACTACATGCCCAGTGAGAGTCCAAGAAGGAGAAAAACCAGAGAAAAGAGCAGAGAGATAATTTGGAGACATAATAACCTAACTCTTTCCAAAATCGAAGAAAGACACAAATCTAAAAATCCAAGAACCTCAAAAGACTCCAACAAGGATTAAACCTGGAGAGATCTACACTGAGACACATATTCAAACTGTAGAAAGCCAAAGTCAAAGAGAGAATCTTGAAAATGGCAAGAGAGAAGTAACTTGTGTACTGTGATTCTCAATGAAATTGACAGCCAATTTCTCAGCAGAAATGTTGGAGGCCAGTAGGAATTGGAATGATACATTTAAAGTGCTGAAGGAAAAAAACAAAAACCAAAAAAAAAAAAAAAACCTATAAGCCAAGAATTCTATATCCAGTGAGGCTCTCCTCCAAAAATAAGAGGAACATTAAGGCATTCCCAGGTAAACAAATGATGGAATTTATTACCACTAGAACTGCTCTGCAGGAAAAGCTGAAGTGAGTCCATTGCATTGAAATGAAAGGGTGATAAACAGTAACTTAGTAAGAAATATATAAATATCTCCATTAGTGATAAATACATAGGCAAAAGTAAAAGCTAGTGTACAAAATACCCAACACCCACAATTTAAGACACAACTATGGGTTACAGTTTCAGCAGGTTCAGTCCATGGTCAGCTACCTCCAAGGCAGGAATGGCATGATGGAAGGGCTGGTGGAGGGCAGCTGCTAACCCCATGACAGCCAGGAAACAGAGAAGGGAGAAGCCCAGGACAAGAATAACCCTTCCAGGTCACACACCAAGTGATCCCTTTCTTGTGGCCCCGTCCCCTAATGGCATCTGACCTCATCAGTAGATGAATTCACTCATAAGGACAGTGCTTCCATGATCCAGGCACCATTCAAAACTCCCACTTCTGAACACAGGTAACTTTTGGGGACATTCTAGATCTAAACCGTAACAACTAATGTAATTTTGGTTTGTGACTCCACTTTTAAATACAGGACTTAGGGCTACGGATTTAGCTCAGTGGTTAGAGTGCTTGCCTCACAGCACAAGGCCCTGAGTTTGATCCCCAGCACTAAAAATAAATAAATAAATACAGGACTTAAAGACAATGAATAAAAATATTCATAAAACTGTGTTCTTGGGTATACAATACATAAAGATGTTAATTGTGACATCAATAACATAAAATGGAGGGGATAGACCTGTATAGGAATAGTTTTTGTATGCAACTGAAGTTAAATTCGCATCAATTCAAATCAGATTGTCATAACTTTAGGATGTTATTACAATCCACACGGTAAGGCAAAATATATCTGTAGACAATACACTAAATGAAATGAGACGTGAATACAATATTTCACCACCAAAAAAATCAACTGACCACAAAGAAAGGTAGAAATAGAGGGAATAAGAGCCAGAGAAGCTAAAAACATAAAGAAATCTAATAACAAAATGGCAAAATAGATAACTGCCTGTCAGTAATTTTTTTACATTTAAATTGATCAATTTCCCCAGTCAAAAGTTACCAGGGGAAAAAAGTTATAGATTGGTAGGTAGGATTTAAAAAGCATGATCCACGGGTTGGGGATTTAGCTCAATTGGTAGGTTGGATTTAAAAAGCATGATCCACGGGTTGGGGATTTAGCTCAAGTGGTACAGTGCTTGCCTCACAAGCAGAAGGCCCTGAGTTCGATCCCCAGCACCACCACCCCCAAGAAAGGTCCCAAATCAACAACCCAAATTTATATTTTAAGGAACTCGAAAAAGAAGAGAAATCACACCAAAGATAGAGGCCAAAAAAACAATAGGGGAACTCAACAAAACTAAAATAGGTCCTTTAAAAGACATCCACAAAACTAATACATGTTCAGCTAGACTGACTAATAAAAGAGAGAAAACTCAAGTTGCTAAAATAAAAAATGAAGCTGAGGAAATTTAAAGAAACAAATACTATTATACAGTAATAAAAAGGATTCGAAAAGATTAACCAAGTTACAGAATAACTAACAATGACAAAGGTCATTGGTTAACAATACTCCATTCAATAGAACACTGAAAGAATTATACACCACGACTAAGTGACATTCCTGGAGTGAAAGAATGATTCAACATTTTTTAAAAAATCAATGTAATAGATACATCAATAGAATGAAAGAAAATATCACATGATCACCTCAACTGGTGCATCGAAAAGCATTTGATAAAATTCAACTCACTTTCGTGATAAAAGCAATAAGCCAGAAAGAGAAAGAAACTTTCTCAATTTAATAAAGATCATATGTGAAAACCCCCTAAGCTAGCCTTATACTCAATGGTGAAAGGCTTAAGTTTCTCCCTAAAATCAAGAATAAGAAAAGATGCAGGCACCGCCACTTCTAGTCAATACATACTGGAAGATGTAGCAAGAAAATAAAATAAAATAAAATAAAAGACACCCAAATTAGAAAGGAGGCAGTATAAAGATTTCTATTTGCAGATGACATGATCTTATATGCAGAATCCTAATAATTCGAGAAAAGAAAAACTGTTAGTTAACAAGCAAGTGTGACAAAATTATAGGATACAAAATCCACATACAAAAATCAAGTGCATTTCTATACTCTTAAAAAACCCAAACAGGAAATTATGAAAACAACTCTATTTTCAATAGTGTAAAAAAAAAAATTTGTACACTGAAAACTACAAATTACTGGTCAAAGAAATCACAGAGATAAATGTAAAGACATATTGTGTGCATAGGCTGGAAGATTTCATATTATTAAAATGGCAGAATGATCCATAGGGAGTTATACATTCAAGGCAAATTCTATCAAAACCCCATTGCTTTTTTCAGTTTGGGTTTTTTTTTTTAAGAAATAGAAAAATTCATCTTAAAATTCATATGTAATCTCAAGGAATTCCAAATAGCAAAGCAATCTTGAGAAGAAGAACATAGTAGTAAGAAGACTAAGATTTAATTTCAAAATTTAATACCAAACCACAATGCAGCACCAGCAGGAAGACAGATAAATAGGCCAGCAGAATAGAATAGAGAGCCCAGAAGTAAACTCTGTGTATCATGGACAAAGGCTTTTTAACAAGGTGCTCAGAACCCTAAGTGGGGAAGGGACAGTCATTTCGGCAAATGGGAAAACTGGACCATGATGTGCAAAAGACTACAGCTAGCCCCACCGTACACCGTATGTAAAAACTGGCTCAAAGGTATCTAAGATTTAAATGTAAGCAGTAAAACTACACAACTCTTAGAAGAAACCAGGGAGAAAGCCCCGCAGGAATAGTTAGCCAATGACTTACGTGGTGGATATATGACACCAAAAAGCACAGGAAATGAAGTAAAAATAGATACACGGGACTTCGTCAAAATTTAACCTCACTCTCCTTCCACGATTAACCTCTGGTTCTCGCCACAGTTCTAAACATGGAGGAAATTAGGTATTCTTCTTCCTGTTTCATGGAAGAGGAAATGAGGACCCCATAAAGGAAAAGACTGAAGGAATCTGACCACTGCCATCCTGGCCTGAGCAGAGACCACTTTAAGTCCCTTCCCCCTGCTGTGCTTTCACACCTGCTGCAGATGTACCCTCACAGGTCAATAAGGCCCAGTAATCACAGCGTCAGCACAGCTACACCCTATAATTCCTCATCACCGATCAGCCCTGCTCTTGACAAACAACACGCAACTCCTCGTACATCCTCAAGCCCGTCCCGGGCAGCTAGCCACAACTCCTTGTACTGAACTCTCCCCCGAAAGTCCCATTGGGATTTTTCCCTTCCACAGCCCCCCTTTCTCTATGCTCGTGACCTTGTAAAGACCTTGTAACCTGTGCGAGAGTCGCTGGTCTGGTCTCTAGTGCCAGAGTGGTCCTGTTCAGATTTGTTATGAGATAAACCTGTCCTGGTGAGCACCTGCCCCTGCTTCTTTTCCTTTTTGTCCTAACAAAGACGCTTGCTATATCTGTCAGAAGTGAGACCTGCCTGAAGTCAGTAAGGCCCAGTTCAGCCCACAGCTCCAGCAGTGTATCCCACAGTGCCCTTTACGGAGAAAGAGAAATATTTGGAGTTTAGAGACACCGGAAATACTATGAATACATCCTCTGGTCACACTAGAGTGAGGAAAAGAAACACTAATTCCTGCCAGCTCCCTAGGCCAAGTCCTGTCTCAGTCTCTCTCTGCATCTCTCTGTCTGTCCCTGTCTCTCTCCCTCCCTACCCAGCACCCTCTCTCCCATTTCCCTCTCCCTTCCTCCCCACCTTTGGCTTATGAAAAACCCCTCCCTCGCCTCAACAGGACAGAAGAGCATTTGGCACTTACTTGGGGTACTGTTGGGTGGTGGCTGCAGGGAGATGAGATATCTGGCAGATTTCTGGGAAAAGTGGGAAGAAGGTTCCCTCCAGAATGCCCCACAGCTTGGGCCCTGAAGGCAGACAGGGTCTGCTGGCGCTGGGGGTCTCAGGAGTTTGGAGAGTTCCTGGCGCTCAGGAGAGAGAGCAGCAGTTGGCTGTTGGGGAGGCAGTTGGAGAAAGTTCCAGGAAACTTCCGGGGAGGAGTTCTTAGGTAATTTGGGAGAGAATAGGAAAAGGGTGGGAGGGTTTTCTGGCATTTCTCCTTCCAAGGACTATAAGGGAAAGAGTGGAAACTGAAGAGTCAATTCTGTTTCCTTTCTTCCTACCTTTCAAGGCATCCAGCGAGGCAGGCAGAGGGACACTAGAGGGTGCATGAAGAAAAAGCTGTGGGCAGATGCAAAGGGACACAGGGACAGTCCATGGAGACCAGCATCTAGAGACACATACCAGCACTGGACTGTGTAATGCAGAAGTAGACACAGCCAGTGGAGGGCAGGGCTGGCAACCTTCTTCAGAGTTTCCAGTAGTGGAGAGGTGGGCTCTTGGAGCCTTCCCCTTCCTCCTCTCCATCAGTGTGGGCGGAGCCAGAGAAGAATGGAGAACAGTAGCACTTGGTGCAATCCCAGGGCCGCCTGGTCAGCCCAGACTCAGGTTTCCACAGGGACACTTCTGTCACCATGGTGTATTAGTCAGCTTTGCTAGGACAAAATACCTGATTCCCACAAATGAAAGCAGAGGCTTAATTTGGCTCACAGTTTTGCAGGATTCAGTCCATGGTTGGCTGGCTCCAAGGCAGGGAGGGCATGGTAGAAGGGCCTGGCAGAAGAAGGCTACTCAACCCATGGTAACCTGAAAGCAGAGAAAAAGGAGGAACTGGGAATGGAGATGCACCCTTCCTGGTCATGCTCCAAGTGACCTGCCTTTTCCCACTGGGCTCCACCTCCCAGCAGCACATTTACCTATGAGCTTATCAGTGGATGAATCTGTTGTTGAGTACAGCACCCCACAATCCAATCACTTTCCCAAATCCCCACCTCCCAACCCAGGAGAATTTGGGGGACCATTTTAGATCTAAACCCTAACGAATGGGAAGTCCATGCTCCAGCAACAGGTGGTCAGGCCCAGGACAGGTTCTTGGGTCTCAGAACCTAGATCTCCTACCGAGCATTGTTTTTCTGTTTTTTTGAGATAGGGTCTTGCTAAGCAGTTCAGGCTGCCCTTGAACTTGCTATGTAGCCCAAGATGGCCTCAAACTCGCAGCAATCCTCTTGCCTCAGCCTCCAGAGTGCTGAGATTCGCCACAA
>PVJO010027675.1:0-19311 GCA_004026905.1 Hystrix cristata
TTCTATCAGACTCACAGTGCTCCACCCTACTCTCCCACTTCTGGTTCCAAATTAGATTGGTTTTGTGGTTTGCTCATGATGTTCCCGAGAGGTGAACTGCACCGGATGTTGGGATGCTCACAGACTGTGACTAAGGGCTGCCAGTGTTTCTGTTTCAGAAATGGCTTACAGGAGCAGTGTGAGTACGCCAAGATGCTGGCTGGATGGGACAAATGTAAGACATCCGAACGACCTACTCTGTGGCCATGATTTACAACATTTCTACTGCTTCTGCCCCAGTTCTTGAAACTATCATCCTGACTAGCTCTGCAAAGCCCTTTTCTCTCTCACCTATTTAATGCATCATAAGTGATTATGCTTGAGAGGGTAGCCAAAGAGGCAGGTGGCTATTTCTCATTAGTACAGTCATTTTAAAGACAAATAGAAATTTGTCAGTGGTATTTTTGCCTCACCGTAACTAGGATTTTAAAAATTAAAATGTTCTTCTAGTCAGAGAAGTTTGACAAATGAAAACTTTGATTCAGGAACTACTTAAAAATAACCTACTTCTAAGCTTAAATGTAATCAATGTACTATTCACTGTCCGAAAAAAATCCCAAATACATAGTTTTCTCCCTTTCCCTTATCGTTACCAGAATAACAATAAAATAATTCCCCATTCCTTGTATTAATTTGGAAAATACAAGTATTGAGTTTTGAAATAGTTCAGAAATTGAGTGTGTGTGTGTGTGTGTTTGTGTGTATGTGTGGCTTTAGATCGGTGCTTCTTGATGGGGAGTGTGTAACTTTGCCTTCCTGCATAATAGGAATGTTTTGGAATGTTTTAGAATATATGGGGACATTTTTGGCCTTCGCAAGTGAGGAGCTGGTGGATGCTGGGATGAGTGCGTCCTGTGGTACACAGGACAGCGCCTCTAAAATGTCAGCAGTGCTGAGACAGCTAGATTGTTGCAAGAGAGACCAAATGGGATGTCCACTGAAAGATGTACTGCATATTACCCGAACTGTGCTACTCTCTCTGTTTGGGGATTAGTTGCTCAAACAGCCTTATCTCATTAAGCAAGCACCTGTGGTGGAGTGGTGACAGGAGTTAGCACAGGCTAAGGGTTCATCTCTCTCAATTAACATCTGTGATCTCGAATCAAGAAGCCAGGGCAGCGGAGGATGGACCGTGCTGCCGTCCTCCGTCTGCCGAGGACTTTGAACCTTACGGATGTGGTATATGTGGTCAGCTAGTGTTCAACAAACCTCAGAGAAGAAATACCGGGATTTGTGCAGTGAACTGAGAGTGAAAATATTTTCTTAGAGTTATCTTTGATTTTTGCTTTGCTTTTTATTTTTATTATTTAGAAGTAATCTTCACATGATAATCATCATCAGAGTAATGCAATGGAACCATATTAACAAATTCGTTCTTAATTTTCATTACAACCCTGGCGCAAGAGGTTAATTACTATGAATGTACATCTACATTTACCTTGTATTACCACTGGTTTAATATTCCTACAACCTCATTGTACTTACTGTTCATGTTTTCTTCAGAAAGAAACATGTATAATAAACAGTTTACAGCAGTTAAAATGCATACCATTTTATAATTTTAAAATGTAACACGTAACTAGTAGAAAAATACAAAATGTTTTTCTATTTTAAAGATAATTTTGTTCTGACAGTGTCATATGGCTGTTGTGCAAAACTTTTCCTCAGTAATAGAATCATTCAATCAACCAACCATTCAGTGAACATTTATTTAGGTTTTTTTTTTTTTTTGGTACAGCAATTTGTTAGGTCTTGAGAATATAAAAATAAGCAAATTTCTATTTTTCAAAATGTCCAGCTTTTAACTTTTTTTTTTGCTTTATGGATTAGTCATTATTAATATAAATATTAACTGAACATGGAGTCAATCCAAATATAGAACCACTTGGTTTCAAGTAAGATGTCACATGCTATGGGTTCCCAATTTGAAACCTCCCAAATGTCAAACAATTTTATTCTGTAGTTATAAAATCAACGTCCATTCCCAATTGAGACAGCTAAACAGTTTAACTGGAAGTATGTCGTATACTTAAATAGAATCTACCAAAAATGTATATACACTTCAGGAAAAAAAAATAGTATGGTGGGTTCTCAACAGATGGTGTTACCCTCATATGGGGGACCCTAGAGGATGTTGCATATTACAGAAAACCCGCTACACTGCTTGCTCCTAGAGAAGAAATTGAAAATGCATGTGCAGGTGTCTCAGTGGCCAGGTCACCCAAGCAGCAGTTCGCCATACTAATAAATGTCTGGAAGCTGATGGCCGCCACTTTGAGCACCTCTTGTAATTGTAGAGGCCAAAGGTAGCTTGCATTAATCTCATGATATCTCAACAAAGTTAGTATTAAAATATTTATACAAATTTTTCTTTTTCTGAAGCGTGCACATTTTCTTTTGGCGGACTCTCTATGTACAATATTTCTAATTAGTCTCAACTCCTGGCAGAAATGTAGGAGATAGCATTTCTTAGCCTAACAGAATTTTCATGCCTTTTGGAATGGTCCCAACAGAGAATTTGGCATCTTTCATAGATAGGCTAAGAAAGCAAATTCTCTAGATCTGGGACTGAGATCAGCAATAACAAGCTTTGTACCCTTATGAATGGCTCATGTTACTCGCTCCTTTCAAACATACTTACGTGTAGGAACATAATCACTTCTGATTATTTTGAATGCTGTAATTTTACAGAAGAAAATGTTCATTTAGTGCTTGGACCTCCATTTTGTATTCCTTTCAAATGGTGAACTAAAAATTTTCAACCATTTGAATAAAATTAAGTTTCTAATTTAGTGAGAGAGTTCTCCAAAAATTCACACATGATTCAGCTGAAAAATATTACAAGATAAAGTTTGATTCAAAGTTAATAATTCCATCTATTTAAAATAACCACAATGGTGATAATTCAAGTAAATCAACTCAGTTTTCATATTTGGGGCAGTTTACAACCTAAATCAAATGTGTCTGCAGAAACAAGAACATCCAGTAAACTTTACAGCTACCTGTTAACACTTATAAACTGGAAATATGCTATGACATTTTGGGAAAAGAGGGCTCATTTAAAATATTAATGTTGTTAATATCAGTATTTTAATATTTTATTATTTTGTACCTACCTATAAAGTGTCAGATTACTACTTTTTGTTCAGCGACTTAACTGTATGAATTAGTGTGAATATGCAAAATTATCATGTTACTTTAGAGAAAAATCATTTGAAAATGAATGTATTTATCTGGGAAGCCCAGAGAACCCTGCAAAATGGAAATTTTATTTGTCTGTCAGATCCAAACTGCTTCTGCTTTCTTTTACTACCAACCCTGCTTATTCCTAGAACTACAGACATGGCTCAGAATTGAAAATTGTATTTCCGTCTTTCCCTTGCTGATATTTCCTGCTCTTCAACCCCAGCAGGCCTCAGAACCTCCCTCTCGCTCATCACTTACCATTCAAATTATTAGCGAACTGTCAGTTCTAGCTCCAGGCTGGGTGCCGAGGAACAAGACACACACTTCCCTTAACTACGAAGTTTATCACGTAGTCCACAATACCAAATAGCAATAAGCAGAACAAATAAATACAAGGTAAAAGTAGGTGCCATAGAGATAACAGCTGAGACAGAATGCCCAGTACAATGAAGGAGACTTTCTACTGGCTCTGTCAACACAAGGTGATGTAAAGGTGACAGGGTCACACTTTGTGCCGTACGGAACTTATTTGTGTGGTACAGAGTGATAACTAACAACACGCCTCTTCTCACTCTAACAAAACGACCGTTTGGATGGGAAAACTTCCTAATCACATGTGACATTAACAATAGTCGGTGTCAGTTATGGGAAAACAGGTTCCATATTTGATTAGTTTGAAGAGTAAATAGCAGATAACAGAATCAAAGTCCCGTGAGGAACAGAATAAGGTTAATATATGGTCTAGAGTGGTGGTCTGTTGCAGCGGGGGGCTTCTAATGTGTGCTTTTAATTTTTGGGAAACAGCTCAGCAGTGAAGTAACGACCCTTAAGTGCAAGAAAGGATAGTGGCCCTGGAGGAGAAAGCCCTTCCAAATGTGAGGCGTGGTGAAGTCTAGGGCTCAAGAAAAGGGGGTGGCCTTATACAGAAATGCACCAAATGCTCCATGTAAAGAAGAACTAAATAATCCTCTAAATTCTGTTCTTCAAATTTAGGGCAACCTATCCAAAACATTCTTTTTTTCCCCTATGAGCAACTTATCATACTGTACTTAACCATCGCTCCCAAATTCACACCTCCAGCGGTGCTCACTCTGTGGGCTTTGGAGCATTGTTTCTGGCCATTAGAGACCCACTATCCTTAATTTGTTTTAGTTTAGTCAGTTATGTAAGACAACACTTTTATGCAATATTATCACAGTTTCAAATAATATGTTTGAAAATCTTGGCAAAGTGTTAAAATTTTCTAAACAACTAGCTCATTTTTTAGCTCAAATTTGGGCAAATTCATTAGCATTGTGTTTTTCACAGTGGCATGGCAATAAGTCATTCATGATTTGCTCCCTTAAAAATAAATACATCCGACAGACTCATCTGGAAATTAACATTTGAGTGGTTCCTAGAAATTTTTTTCTGCTAGTGAATCTATGATGCAGCCTTAATGCACTCATTTCCAATGACATATGGTGATCAATGAGGCTTTCACAACGAAAGCAGTGTGCAAGGTCGTAACAGAGAAAGCCAAAGCGACAGCCAGTCAGCATTATGGAGAATGTCAACTTGAGGAGAGGCCCACGCATGCAATCTCAGTGATGTACACACACGCCATTCTGTGTGGGCTTTAGTAAATGAACTAGAGAGCCCCTTGGGGAGATGCAACTTCCCAATTAGAATGCTTTGAAACTTAAATTCACTGGCCTTGCATTTGTTTAACTCAAATCTTGCTACCTTAACATCCTCTCATTTTAAAAAAAAAGGCATACTAGAAAAGTTATTTGCCTCTTTTCTGAGAAAGTTTGATGTAAACAGAAAAATGTTCCAAAGCTTTGCACTGATAATATAAAAAGAAAGACACAAATACAGACTTGACTTCTGATAGTGAAGTCGTGCCAGTGAACATACGGGAGAGAGAAGCAATATGGAAAAATAAATATATATATTTATCAGAATTCCTTTCCATAACATCAGTTGCAATTAATATAAGCAAATTTACAAATAATACTTAATGAAATAGGATAGGCCACTTTCCTTTTACGAAAAGGAGCTGACCTTTTGCAGGTGATGATTGAATTGTGCTGACTTATTGAAATAATCATGATTATTATTTCAACTGTTTCTCAAAAACGAGTTTACCTCATTCACCACAATTGACTCCAAATGTGATTTTTCTGACATGTATTGATTCAGTAAGTTCATTAGACTGTGGTGGTCTATATGGGGGAAAAAGGAAATACTTTAAAGATTTAAATTCAGAGTATCTAGCATTATTCCCAAATGCACCAAATTAGATCATAGCACATCAAGTTCATGAGAATTTTAATTTATCACTTAACAATTGTATTTAACATTCTAACATTTCCTAACAACAACTTTAATCCTTGTGTTTGTTTTTAAAACATCAACAGAAAGTTTTTCCAACAGTACAACAGCAAACCTCATTTTATCTTTTTGGCAAGACTCTGCTTTCTTTAGTCTCTACTTTCTTTAATGTAGTATTAAAATCACGAACGATTCACTGGTAGTTTGTTTTCAGTATGTTCCTGTTAGCATTAGAGACAGAGCTCACTACTTGGTAGCAATAAGAGGAAAATCAGGCAAGTTCAGAAGACAGTTGGGAGTCAAACTATATCAAAATGCAGCAGAAGGAGTTACGAGGTCAGAATTTTTAGCTCTAAGCCACTCGTGTGGAGGCTTTTATCAGGTGGGAGCACAGAACAGCATGCCAAACAGGGCAGATGTGGTGTCCAGTTAAGGAATATGGGTGATAACAGTAACCCACTAACTCTGTGTTTATGGAGCACCAGCCCCTATTGCTGTGTGTTGTGGAGCCTGGAAGGACACGTGCATGGGTGGCTCAGCAGTGTCACCGATTCATCCAGGACTTCGCTCTTAACTAGAGCATGTATTAGGAAGAAAGACACCTTCACTATAGAAACATGCCCTCGCTGCTTTAGGATTTTGTCTCTTTCTAGTTTGTATATTAGCTCATTTTAAAAAGTATTTAGAAAATATATTTTTCCTTTTTTTTTTTTTTTTCTTTTCCTTGAACGAGTAGGACTAGGGCTTTTGACTTGGTTATGCTTTGAAATTTTATGTTCTGGATGAATGGTAAAATACCCGGATGCAGTGTGGTAGTTCCTCGATAAACGCTTGTGCAGGCAGAAGTTGGGAACTACTGTGATGCACATCTGACTGTGCTGCTGATGATCTAACCAAAGATATCCTACCAATCAACTCTCAGCGTCTAGGGCGCTCTTGGCTGAACTAGGCTGAGCCCTTGCACTGCATAGTTTCAGCCTTAATTTCTGTAGAATAGTCGTTAATCCTTTGTTTCAGGGAAAAACAAGTACACAAACACTGATATTAATGGATATAATTACAACTAAAATTATTGCGTGTTCTTCGCTAGTGTGAATGATGGCAGTAACTTTTTCTGAAATTTATTTCAGTCGTTTATATTGGCTTAAATGTTTATGAAACTTTTAAGTAAAATGACGGGAAATGTCCCACTTTTAAATGTATACTTATTTTAACTTGTGTTTTAAAATAGCTTAGAGAAAGTAGTTGGAAATCAATTTATCGGGGCACTTGAATAGAGTTAAAAATTATAATTTAGTCATGTTTAATTTTAAATGTGATTAATTGTCCTATGAGGCATACATTTTAAACTTCTCTTTTCCTTTGTTAAATGTGAAAAAAAAATCATTCCTCTATATATGTTATGTTGAATAAATATATAAAATGGGGGAAAAGAAAAATCGGTTCATGTTAGAATGACATTTTTCTGGGTGAATATCATTTTAGAATCAAAATCAATTGCTTTTTCTTTATTTTTGTTCAAGCTGAAGTAAAATCATTATTCCATTGATATGTTTTCCTTGACACTACTGACAGTAGTTAATGAAAAGATTAATGAAATAATGTACACATTGCATTAGAGGACAGAATCTTTACTTTTTGGAAAAGTGGTTAAGTGGTTTATTTCTTTTTGTTTCCACTTCACTGAGTTCCTAGCACTCTGAGCCAAAGCCTTCCTGCTCTGCTTGACACATGTCAAGTCCTTGGCTTTGTTATTAATATCTTCCAACAGAAGTGCAAAACTTTGATGCTTTCTGTGGTAATGTTCTGATTGTCTTTGTTCCAACTGTCACTAAAATTAGTGATTTCTTTCAGATTGATCTGTATTTTGGATGCACAATTTCTGTATATTTTAGTAATATTATCTACTACTCCAATACATCATGGTGTGAAGATTAATTAATTCATCATGCCTAAGCATCATAGTGCAAGAAAACTTTAGGGAAGTGATTATTGCAGTTTAAATAATAGAAAAACATGAAAATAAAGCAAATATTTATAGCATTCAACTTGATATTTACATTTAGAATCACTCAAATTCTGTGGCAATAAAGCTTACCATCATTTATAGCAATAGTTATTTGTTATAAGTATTTCCTAAATAAATAACAATCATATTAATTTATATTTCTATAAGTAGTGCAGTAAACTACATGGAACCAAGAATAAAAAAATATGATGCTATGATCCAAGTTAAATTAATTAGTGTTATAATTTTTTTTTACTGATTTTTCTTTTTTTGTTTTTATCCTAAAAGCAGACAGTCATTATAATATCCCTTATAGAAACATTATCATCTTATTTTTTTCCATATTGCTTTAACTAATGTGCTTTTCATCCTGAATGAAAAGGTACAAGATCATTCTCGGCTACTTCTGTCCTTAGACTTGTGGACGTGACTAAGTTCTAGACAGAAGAATGCTTAAAGAAGCGGCGTGTAGGGTTTCTATTCCTGCTCCCTCAACTCGGTCCACCCTTTTTCCACCATGTTGAGACTGGAGATTAGGAAATTCTTAAGTGATATTATAGTACACTGGGACTTCAATGTTTAGTTCCACATTATCTCTACATCTAACGACTAGAGGACGGAAGAGTGCTGAGGGGGAAGGATGCGAGGGAGAGGGACAAGAGGATTCATCAGAATTCCAGGGGGCAGGGGCTGGTGATTTAGCTCCGGGGTGGAGTGCTTGCCTAGCAACAAGCGCCAGGCCCTGACTTCAATCCCCAGCATCATCCCAAAAGAATTTAGAGGAGGTCTCATCTGCCAGGAGCCAAGACGATGACTTGAGGAAACAGGTCAGCCTATGGGACACTGTGCAAGGACAGGGGAATGCAGATCCTGCCCTCTTCTCCCATTTCCTGCAAAAAAAATCAGAGAATGGAGGCCATTGTTGGTTTGCCAGTTCTGCCTTAGTTAAATACCAAAATGGTGGTGGCTTAAATAAATACAACTTCTTGTCTTACAGCTCACAGACCTGAAGTTCAAGGTCAAGGGGTTGGTGATTTAGATTTCTTTTGAGGGCTGTTGGAGAAGAATCTGTCCCTGGCCTCCCTCCTTGGCTTGTAAATGTTTCTTTTCTGTCTTTACAGTGTCTTTCTTCTGTCTCTCTGTGTGTCCTAATTCTCCTCTTTAAGAGGAGACCAATTGTATTGTGTTGAGGGCCATCCTGCTGCCCCCAGTTCAACTCAGTTAAATCTTTACTGACTCTCTCTTCAAATGAGGTCACATTCTAAGGCACTAGGGGGTTAGCACTTCAAAATACGAAATTTTATGTGATGATACTTTGATCCAAAATAGAGTTTATTGATGTAATCTACATTGAGGTGGATTGGGTCAATTTTGAAGAACAAGAACAAAGAGGAGGCTGTCTAGTAGATCTGGAGAGGCCCACAAATCTATTGTGTACTGTAGAAGACTCTACCCTCTTTAAAAAAGTGAATGCTTCTTTGCTGATATATTTGCTCACTTATTTAGAAATCCTCCAGTAGATATCTCCCATATATGATTTAGTTCCCAGTTGTTAGTGGAGCATGCATGTATCTATATAATCTTAATACTTCTGGGTTTTTAGAACTCATTCTCACTTTTTCCCATCTAAATGATCCCAAATTATTGTGCCCTTTCCTCTTTTGGTAAGTTAAGACACACTCTCCTCCTATGATCATCTAGCAGATATCACGTAACGTAATTTAGGATTTGTATATTGACTTGAGAAAATATTTGCCAAAGTGTGTATGTCATCAGTACATGTCAGGCCTCTTATGTATCATTTAATTGTTCACAAAATGGTATTTGTTTCAAAATTTTGTTACCATTTAAAGATGAAGCGTCCCCTAAAGACTCATGTATTGGGGGCTTGCTCTTCAATTCAGGAGTGTTTAGAGTAAGGTAATTGGCTCAGGAGGGCCCTGCCTCCATCAGTGAGTTACACGTTTCACGTCATAGCCCAGTGGGCCATGAGGAGTGGAAATGAGGAAGGAGTCACTGGGGGCCTGACCTGGACAGTCATATTCTGTCTTCAGTCTCTCCCTCACTCTTGCTTAGGGTCTTTCTCTGCTTTCTGTTTTCCTGGATGTCACAGGTTGAGCCACTGACCTGCAACAGGACCTTCTGCCATGATGTTTCTGCTTTGGATCCAGATGATCACGGACCAAAACCACGAGACAAAATAAACATCCGTTCTTTAGGTTTTGTGTGTTAGGTATTTTGTTCCAGCAACAGAAAGCTGACTAATACACTCTGTCTCATTTATTGTATGTTCACGTAACTAGACTTAAACAGTATCTTGTAAATGGTTCTAATAAAGGTAGGTGAAGATACTCTCACAAGTTCGACTCTGTGCTTCTCACATAATCAGAGCTGCCTACCTCCAGTTAATGCAGTGGACTAACAAATTCTCCATGAGACAGTTCCAGAAGAATTCACAAAATTCCATCAACTTACTTACACATCAAAGTATAGTTTATGAGTTTAAGACTAGACAGTAAAGGAAAAATGTTTTATTTAAGGCAGTATTTTTAACTGGTAGACACTAAATATATTTTAAAGTCTCATAACTGAGAGGGTCAAAGCCTAACTTCATTTTATCGAGTTAATCTCAACTCCTTCTTTTAAGGACAAGTACTTTAAGTGGAAAGAAAACCCAACATACCTTTGTTATTAAGTGCAGGATAAATTACAGTGCGGTTACATATTCATGTATAATTATAATATGCATTATAGTATGACAGGTGCCACGCAGTTTATGAAAAGTGGCACATAGTACACTGACAATATAATTAGTATATTTCTAATTGTTATAACAACACCAGCAGACAAGGGTAAAGCACATCACCCCCTTGCACTTGTATTGTGAGAATGTGCGTGTGCAACTCTCTCATGTTCTCTGGGTACCCTGAGCTGTAGTCACACCTATAGTGTTCACCAGTAGCATGACATGCATGCACTATTTCTGGTTCACTTCTGAACAAACCAAGTGCTGTTGCTCAGCGGCTTCATATCATGCCTTTTCCCGCTTTCACTTTCCCTTTCATTAAAACATGAGCACCAGCTGGACCTAATTCCTCACCAAAATATTTTTAGTAAGTGTGCTTTCAATATATTTACTATGTTAGCATGTATGTTATCTGATTTTTAGTACTTCATATTTCCCTTCTTGCTTTGGCTATTTCAAGCAATCACACCTTTCTTTTTAAAAAGTATAAGACTACTCTCTGAACAGCTTGTCTTTTCTTGTTTGAAGAAAAAAATAAGCTTGCTACTTTTTCATGCAGCATATTTGCTTTGTGCTTCCTGAAAGAACTTCGTCAGGCCTACCATGACCTTGCTTGCTATTTCCCCACAGTTCCATGAAGGCTTGTGAGGAGGGAACCATGTTCTACATTCCCATTTCAGAGAGAAAATGTCAACATTCAGCAGAAATAAGATGAAAGAACAGAGATGTGAAGGAGTGGTGTGCTTACTATTTACTCATGTAAAGGAGTAAGTTAATGGTAAAATAATATGGCCACAGAACTCTTGAACTAGGTTTAACTTAAAATTGAAGATTTTCCTTTTTATAATTCCAAGACGATATTTGAAGTCACAAGAAAAAAATAAATTAATGGAGTTCTATGCTTGCTTTTTATAGAGGATAATCTAGAAGAGCATACTTGTATAAATTTTTCTGTTATAGTAGTTCAAACAAATCAAAGGTTTGAGAAGAAAGACCTTTGATAAAAAGCAAAAGTACGTGTAAATTGCAAAAAATATATAGTCGTTTAGCAACATAAAAATGTTTTTGTTAATTATCCTTTAAAGTGGAACTGTAATGAGGATAATGAAAATAGGTATTTGTAGAATTTTCTGTTTCTTTTTTCTGTTTGTGATACATACTACTTTATAATCTTGGGGAACTGGTACACACACATACCATGTCTTGATCCTTCGTGCTTCCCCTCCCCTCCCCCCGCCCCACGGCCCCATGTCCCTGAGCACCATACCCATGTCTACAAAATCTATCTTTTATTTTACTTTCTAAATTATTTGCATCTTGAAGTTCTCACAGAAGAGAAACCATGAGATATTTAATCTTCCACGTCTGACTCATTCAACCTTATAGTCTGAAGGTGCATCCATTTTTGTGTGAATGACTCAAATTTATCCAAATATTTTTTACACTTAGTGTTTCTTTTAAGGAGGGCTAAATAGTAGTTTATTACACTTAAAATACAGACTGGACATGTCAGTCAAAACAGTTTTCAAGTCTGGAGGCAGGAGATCTGGATCTTAATCTTGTGTGCTAACCAGCAATATGATCCTAAGAAATCT
Source organism: Hystrix cristata (assembly GCA_004026905.1). NCBI lineage: Eukaryota > Metazoa > Chordata > Mammalia > Rodentia > Hystricidae > Hystrix > Hystrix cristata. The sequence continues at coordinate 11,891 of PVJO010027675.1, forward strand.
GCTTAACTTCTACTGTCTTAGCTTTCCAAGCAGCAAAGACCAGTGTGGGCTGAACTATTTCCCACTCAAAATTCATACATTGACAATCTAAGCCCCAGGTCCTCAGACTGTGACTGTATTTGGAGGTAGGATCTCTGGAGAGGTAGCAAGTGAAAATTTGGTCTAATTTGGGAGATCTTTAATGAAATATGGCTAGCATCCTTAAAAGAAGAAGCCAGAACACAGGCATATAGTGAAGAAGATGGGAAAACATGAGGCAAAGAAAACTACCTACAAGCTCAGGAGGGAGACTGCAGAAGAAACCAAATCTGTCCACATCTTGGTTTCAGACTTCCATGCTTCAGAGCGGGGAGAAAATTAGTTTCTGTTGTTCAAGCCTCTTAGTCAGTGGTACTCTGCTCCAGCAGCCCAGCAGGTAGGTCACTAGGCATTGTGAACACGATGGAGAATAGACCAAGTTGTATGTCTCTCAAATATCTGCTACCCTGAGTGGTGCTTAATGTGCTTAATTAATTTTGTACTCACCACTGTTGTTCAGAGGGGGGCATTTTTAATAGGTGGGCCATTCATATTTCTTATCTTTATTCTATCTTGAATATATAGAAATTTTTAGGGTGGGAGGAAATAAGAGATCAAATGCCATTTCTATACTGTGGTTTAGAGCCCATGACTTACAAATTATTTCTTCCTTTTAGAGTGAGGGCACCCTGAAAATTGTACCATTTTTTAGCTATAGGGTTTTGTGTGTGTATTCCACCTTTCATAAAAATGTATGTAATAATTGGAATCATTTTAAAAAAAACAAGAAAAAATAATATATGCAGTAAAATTAATACTAAGCATGTAATTTGTGTTTAAATAAATTGCAATTATGATTATTGTGTTTTCATTTTCTTAAACTATTTTTCCCCATGCCCTGGGCCAGACCAGCTTCTCCTAGTGTATCATGTCCCCCCATCATTGCTAACCTGCCTTCTTAGTAATCAATGAACTATATCTTCTGTGATGTGATTCTTAATTCCATCCAAATTCTCAAGTACTGGCTTTCCCTGCTGATGACAGCAGCCCATTCACAGGGATATTTCTACCTCAGCTAGGTTGGCATTTCCTTCTTGTTTTTTTTTTTGGGGGGGGAAGGAGGGAGGCACAGCATCTCAGAGGACATAAAATGCTTCTGTGAGTGTTCAGGATGAAGAAGAGGTTTATGTGATGTAGGCTTTTCCCAACTGGTCTGATAACAGACTATTTCCTTGTTAATTGCCTGCATTAATCTGTATTCCAAGCAACAGGATTTGTTCAGTCTGGCCTAAGAAGGGTAGAACTTCCTTCAATCTCTCCTAAACTTCATTCCTTTGTTCAGGTGTCTTTGTTTTCCTTTTTGACTAGATTTAAAAATAGTATTTACTAGTAATGATCTGGTACCATAACCAGATAATTGTATTTTAGTTTACATGCTATAATCTGGCTAGGAAATGATTGAAGCACAATTTAAAGAAATTAAAAGGTGAAGGGAGGTACAATATACAAGGAAAAGGGATTAAATTTATATTATAAATTAATCTTCACTAAAAACCAATGCAGGAAAATTAAGGAAAAGCATCATTTTGCATTTCTCAGGTAAGTAACATGGTTTGTATCTGTTTCTGCTGGGCATTTGGAGATGGAGCCACCTTCTAGGCAAACTTCTGGAATGTTAGTGATGTGTAGTAACTATTACAGCTGTACTGTGGGCTAGTGTGTCACAGAAATTTTCTCTTTTCTGTTTTTCTGAATGTTCCAAATTTTCTACCATGAATATCTTTTATTTTGTTTACTGAAAGAACAGCTTCTTTAATACTTACAACTTCTCTAAGTGGAAAATAATATAAGGCTTTCATGGCTACCTTACAAAAATGCAAATTGGTCAATAATGCCACCTCTTTGACATTGTTTCCTTAGTTAAAGTTTTAGAATACATAGAGAAGCTTGATAAATATTAACTGACACAAAGGTACATGTGAATACTAATCAAGATAATCCTGATTCATTTTTTTTTTAGGATAATCCTGATTCTAAACTGAGAAGGACAATATCCAGAAAAATATTCTTTGTTTACTTAGGAGATTAAGTAGAAAAGAAAAGAAGTACGTCCTACCAGATAAACAGTATATACTTTTTTCCATCATCCACTCTAATCATAGTGTTAATGCTTTGCAATTTTGGTTCACTGGCACAGAAAAAGTAGTTCTACAGGGAAAAAAAGTTTTTTGTTAAGCATTTTTGAAACAATACAAACTTAATATCTTCTATTTGTGTTGGATTATACAGTTTCTGGGTACTTTTCATATTGTTTGGGGAGACAATACATTTGAAATGTAAGAAGTAACAGCACAAACATGTAACCAATAAATGTTAGAATTAAACATATAAACATGTTATTACATGCACGTTCACACATACTTATATGTGCACGCACAAACAAACACTGCTAGATCATTTCCTAGTATTCTGGAGAAAATGGTCAGAAGAAGTAGCATATTGTATGAAGAGAAGGCAAATATTATGGGCCAATTTCCTTACATACTGGTGGCAGAGCAGCACGAAGACCAGTTAGTATGACCTGGAAGGAAACCTTAACAAAATATGAAGGAAAATTCTAAATGGTGAAAGTGAACCACTCGTTGCAAGCTTTCTGACGCTTGTGTTCCTTTAGGGCCATTTGTAGGATTACTGCTAATGGCCCGACAATTGCTAATATAGGAAAGGAAATCCGAAATTGCACCAGGCATGAGTGATCAGGTGACCCCGGCACTCCCATGGGCGCGATACCCCCAGCTGCAAATCTTGAAGTAAGTATCATCCCATTGTCTGCTTTCAGTTTGGAAATCAAGGCAATTTGCCCTTAGCCAGGGAGGCTCAGTGATCACACAGCTAATAGGGGGGATGTTTCACTAATAATAATTAACAATAATAGTAACTGCTAACAAGTGGGATGGTTGCCATTTGAATCTTGACAGCAAATAGAGATACTTGTATTTTTGGTATGAGAAGGAGCCAGTGAAATATTTTTAGAAATAAGTATGATATATTAAACTTTCCCAAAAGTACAAATTTCCTTTACAAATTTTTACAAACAAATCTGCATTTCTTGAATTTCAGTAGGTCTTAAATCACGATCACTCCAAAAGTTTAACCATAAACATGTCTTTGTGAAAATTGTGATGTAAATGCAGTGCCCTTACGATTATACTTTTAAAATAGATGTAGAAATTGGAGCTTAGTCTCACAAATCATAGCAGAACAGGAGAATCTAAAAATAGTGGTGGAATAATGTTGAAATTTCTTCTAAATCATGCCAGGAAAGGAATAGTGTGGATTGGAAAGAATGTAGAACTCGCGTTAACATAAAAGACTAAAAAATCCTGATGTGGTATCTTTAAGATCAGAAGCACATGGCTCAAACAGCCACATTGTCTGAGCACCTGGGTTTGTCTGCAAACCCCCACACAGGATTACATGTCCTAGACACCATTGTATGTGTTTTGTTTGCATTTACTATTGATGACATTTACTTCACTGTACATGTTCATTTGCTAATTTAAGCACCATTTTTTATTAACCCATTTTACAAGTGAATAAACTTAAGCAGAAAGTATATACAAGGTCCCAAAGATTCTAAAGGCAGAACAAAAAATCAAATCCTGACAGTGCTACAGAGTCCACAAGCCAAACAAATTTTTTTAAGATGGAGACTGACAAATAATTGTAATTCAATAAATAATAGTCATTATTGCACGCCTGCTAGTAGAAACTCTTTCTTTGTCAAAAATCTAAGGGTAAGAAATTGTAAAAGTCTGTTCACTCATTAGTTTTACAACTCCTAAATACCTTGGTTTAAATTATTGCTTTTTTTTTTTTTCTCATTTAGAAGTGTAGGGAGTAACCAACCACTAATATTCCATTCCTTCCTAAAATATTTTCACCAACGATTCCTGCAGTTTCTGAGAAGGGCTCCTGGGGCCTCTGGTTGGAGAGGGTCACAGTGCTGAAAGAAACTAGGTGAGTGAGACACATCCTCGTGGCAGCTGGATTAGCAGATGAAAAGAAAAAAAAAATGTGCAGAGGGGAAATATTCTTAGCATGACCAATGTTCAATATTATTTGTGCTTTATAGTTTCTTACATTTGGTCTATACATTTTTGCTGACTCTCTAGAGGCTCATGAAGATTTCTGCTCTTACTTGAGAAAAACTACTATAGGATAGGATAAGCAATTTTTTTCTTAGATGATCAGATTGATGAGGGATAGTTAATTATAATATTTTATTCATTATACAATTTAATTTCCTTTTCCTGGCTTTCACCTCTTCTTGCATTTATTTGTAATCTATTAACAACAACACGAAGCATATAGAGTGTGTTTTGATTACCACAGAATCCTCAGGACTTGGCATAGTGACTTCTAGTAAATGCATTGTTCAGTGAATGAGTAAACAAATACATGAACGAATAAAAACTACTCCCAGTTTTACTGTGCTCCTCTGCCTAGTTGATATAACAAATACCAGACTTGAAGTTAAGTGTTTTATGTGTTTTATACTATTTAAGAAATTTTGATATTAAAAAAAATCAAACTAGTAGAATTTGGTTCATATAAACTATAGAAAAGAGTTCACTTATGGAAATTCACAATGTGTACATTTAAATCACATTATAAAGGAAGTGATAGGCAAAATAAAATTATTACATTTCATATAGTAGATGGTGCTGAGTTAATAATTTTATTGCATTAATAAATGGGCTAACATCTTTAATGTTAGTTTTAGAACAGTAATATGAGAAAATTTCTGTGGTTAGGATGATGTTAAGGGAAGACCATACACTGTCAAGTCAAGAGTATTTCTCAAATTTTATTAGCTGTGTAATTTGGTCTTAAAAAAATGGTTGGCATCCCTTACTTCAAAGGATGAAACATTAAAAATCCTCTCATCTAGTTATTTTGAAATATTGTTATCTACCCTGATTTGATCACTGCATATTTACATCAGAACATCTTCCATAGCTTTGTACGATTACTACAATTCAATTTAAAAAGTCCTAAAAAAAGATGGGTTTATAAAGTCTATCAAGGTCTAAATCAGCAATCTTAACGTTTTTAGCCTCACAAGCTTTTTGTTTTGTGTATTGTATTATGTCTATCAATATTTAGAAAATTAAAAATAACACATTGTAAAAATACAAACTTTCATAAGCATACACTACATTAGCAATCAGAACAAGGGTGTACGATGTAGCCTATGGGAAGCTCAGCTGTATACTTAGCAGTGTAACAGTGGACAAGGTCAATAATATGTTAGTATTATCGTGAAAAAATTTTCCTCTCCAGGCCCTCTGAAAGAATGTTAGCATTCTGTACAACTCCCCAGACTACACCTGCTAATGAAGTTAAATATGAAAACAATGATCATTATTTGGAAATTGGGAAATCAGTCAAAATAAAAGTTGAAGGAAAGTTGAAAATGTGGAGAAAGCAAGATAATTAAAGTGAATTTAAATCATGTACTGTTTTGATATATAAATATCGAACAGGCAACAGTATAAGAACAGAATGAAAAACAGGATGGTGGGAGTTGTAGAAGGCATAACTAAATGTTGATTTTATTTTGACAATAACACTAAAACAGGCAATGTGCAAAATTTCTAGAATTTTCTTTGGATGAACTTAATGACTTACCTTTAAAATACCACTTTCAATAAATAATTGAATAAAATGTCCATCTACAGTATTCGAATCTTCCTTGAAATACAGTAACAGTCCATAGGAAGTGAGTGTCTGAAATTCCAGCGAGATGGGATTTTGCACGTTTAAAAGCATATTCTGAAATTCTAGATAGGAATCACCGAGATAACAAACAAACACAGCTACTGAAGTCTGTGGAGTAAGAAAGAAAACACATGTTAGGCCGGAATTAAATATTTAATACATTTTTCTGAAATGGCTCATATGTGACTTTTTCTGCCTAAATTAAACCCGGGTATGTACTTCTTTTGGCACAGTCCATAATTTCTTTGTATGGGGCTTCATGGCAAAACTCATTGGATATATAGATGATTAATATCCGACTCTGTGTTTCCACAGATTTTATGTTAAAAGTCAACAGAAATAGGAACATGTTCCTCTAACATTTTTCGATAACATATGGATGCAAAACGGTGGAATACATCGCTAACAGCTTGCTCATGTAAAGGCAGGTGGCTGCTCCTCCCGCAGGCACTGCAGGCTCCCGGCCGCCCTCAGGTCAGGCAGGGGGACGTCCTCGTGCTCACCAGGGCAGCCAGGAGGCCGAGGCAGACAGGGGCAAGGCGCGAAAGTCCTGTCCGTGCTCCTTAAACCTTCTTCCGTCTGCTTGCTTCCTGAGTGATATTTTAATTTGCTGTAGTTTTAAAATAAAAGTTGGAAATGTTTTGAGCGATTTACTGTGATAATTTAATTTTTTAAATCCGTGAACATATGGCTAACAAAACCCAGTTCATTTCCCCGAATAAGGTGTTAATTATATTAAGAGTCGTTTTTGCACGACGAGTACTCAATTGATGGTTTTTGGTTGATTCTTGAAATAGACCTGAGCTCCTTACTATCATTTCCTCCTTCTATTGTTCTTTTTGTGGCCATATAAAACCTTCCTCTTTTTTGAATTTCCAATTATCTGTCATAAATAATAGAAAAAAATAACTAACAAAGTCTTGTGAATTTGGGTTCGTTATGCATCATAGTAAAACACTGTTTATTCTGTACTTTACAACTTCAACGGTCTAAAACTTATATGGAATATATTTCTAATACATTTTTAAAGGAAGTTTTAGAAACATTGTGGTGAATTTTCGAACCTGATAAAAACTCTAAAAAATCAGTTATCTTCGAAGAATTTTGTTCCTTCTTGCTAGCAATAGGTAAGTTCAAAATACCACCACAAAACATTTGCGCTTTGAGGACTTAATGTATATGTGTGCGTTCTAATCAAGGGATTCATTAGTGAAGGCAGACTCAAAAGTGGAAAGAGAAAACAATGTGATTTTGATTTTTACATTCTAATCTTTCATTTGTTATTTGATATAGAGACATATTTTTTCCAGGTAGAGTTCAAATCGCAATGTTGAAAACATACCAAAACATAATTTCATATGCTAGCTTTAAAAGGTTTCAGACATATCTTTGAATGAATCAGTAACTGAGACAAACATCTATTTGGTTTAAAGTTCATTTATAAAAGAGCACCAAGTGTTTTCAAAGACTAACACTGCAACACGAATACATTCAATATTGGTGAAATAAAATGCAACATATTTGACCTACTTTAGAAATAAATGTATTATCCTAACACAAAATCTCTTTCATTTTTTTCAGATATGTACATTTACTGGCTAAATCTTTAAAAGTAAGGT
>PVJO010027676.1:0-19299 GCA_004026905.1 Hystrix cristata
AAAAAAAAAAAATTTCCTGAACAACTCGCCAGGAACTGATAAACGACTACCTTAGGAGAGAAACTAGAGGGTCAGACAAGGCAAGTGGGGGGATCTGAAGACAGTAATAGATTCACAGAGCTTCATTATATTATTCTCTCTATTCTGGTGCAGGCTTGAAATTTTCCATTCAAGAAGGAACACGATAGCTAGGCACAGGGATGCGCGCCTGTTAATCTCAGCACTCTGGGCAGTTGATGCAGGAAAATCACAAATTCAACCCCAATCTGAGCAATTTAGAGACTTGGTGAGGCCGTATCTCAAAACAAAAAATAAAAAAGGGCTGGAGATGTAGCGCAGTGGGAAGGCCCTGGACTTAATCACCAGTACTTCACGGAGGATGAAGAAGGAAGAGGGCCAAGCTGGGAGCAGGAAGACTAACTGGGAAGCTAATGCCCAAGAGCCTGTACGATGAGGTTTGGCAGTTTAGACCATGGAATGTACTAGCTTTCTCTATATGGAAAGATTTCAAGTGATTTTATTTTTATTTTTGTTTATCCAAATATTTCAATTTTCCACAATGATCATGTGTAGCATCAATGATTTTTAAATTCAAAGTCAGTGTCATACTGCTTCAAGCAAGTCAAGATTAGATACTCTCAAGACACTTCTGAAGAGCTTGCTTGGTTTACAGCTGCAATATGAACACAAGGCTTTACCAAACATAATCCTTTCTAAAGGTTGAAATTCAGCATCTTTTTTTTTTTATTTTTTTTTGGTGCTGGAAATCGAACTCAGGGCCTTGTGCTTGCAAGGCAAACACTCTAACTGCTGAGCTAAATCCCCAGCCCCGAAATTCAGCATCTTAATGAAACAAATGCAAGTCTTTTGCTTCAAGTGGTGCAATTTGAAACATAAAAACTGGAATCACAGGGGGCTGGGGATTTAGCTCAGTGGTTAGAGTGTTTGCCTAGCAAGCACAAGGCCCTGAGTTCAATCCCCGGCACCAAAAAAAAAAAAAAAAACACTACGAAAAACTGGGATCACAGAGACCTGGACTGATCCTTACCAGCTATGGATTCATGGAAAGGTCCTTGCCATGTCTGAGCTTCATTGCTGTATTCCACTTCACTCGTGCATTAATTATTCATTCACATAATAACTACCGAGTGTCCCCTATGTGCCAGGCACTTTTCAACACACTACAGATCTAAAAGTGAACTGACCAGGACCTTATTTTCCAATAAGGACAAAAAGACAATGAACAGAGTAGGTAAATTCTACGGTGCATTCAAAAGTGGCAAATAGTCCAGAGAGCACTAAAGCAGAAATAGGTAGTGGGAGAAAGGTGGCATTTTAAGTAAAGTGGTCAGGAAAAGCCCACCATGGGAGGGACATCTAAGCAACAACTTGCTTTGTAAAACAGGTAAATATTTCTAAGTTGTTACAAGACTTATTCACACAGCATGGGCATCACCTAAAGTTTGTTAGGAGTATAGAACCTCAGGTCCCATCCCAACCCTACAGAATCAGAATCTGTATTTCGGTAAGGTCTTTGGTGATTTGTAAGCACATCACAGCTTGGGAAGCATTAATTAAAGGAATGAAGTGTTTCTGAATGGTGCATGTATTAGGACTGGCATATTACAGACACTCAACAGACAGGTTCAGTGATTCTTGGTTTTCTTTTCCTAAACAAACCCTTATATCTTTCATTCAAAGATAACATTGAGCTTCTAACTAATTATGAGTAATAATGAATACATCCAACCACTACTTTCTTTCTTTTTTGGGGGGGCAGCACTTAGGATCGAACTCAACACCTTGTGATTGCTAGGCAAGCGTTCTACCACTGAGCTAAATTCTTAACCCCAGCCATTACTTTCTTATGGATAGAGCAGAAAAATCTGAATAGACAGGCAAATTGCAGACAGTAGACATGGATATTTTTTAATACAGACACATGAAAATCCTGACTACATTAATTTTATCATTGTTGTCCAAATCCCAGTTAATCTTCAGTTATGTTTTTCACCACCACTACCAACACACACACACACACACACACACACACACACACACACAAAAGTACAAGAGAAATTGTATGTGTTCCTTGACATTTTAAAGATCAGAAGTCTACTTTGAAAGGATAAGAAGCCAAAATGCTGGGTGAAATCCTCTGGTAATATAGCGAAGGTAAAGGCTGGATAATGACAAAACAAACAGGTTGGGGACTTAGTTCAGTGGTAGACCACTTGTCTAGCAAGTGCAGGGCCCCAAGTTCAATCCCCAGCACCCCTCCTCAAAAAAAAAAAAAATAAGCAAATGCAGTAATTCACATTTCTGAAATATCGTTTTGTTTACAGAAACAGCAAGTTAAAATGAGACAGTAAAACCTGTATTAAATTTAATGTAATTTCTCTCCTTCTGCAAATAAGCTTAAATCCTTGCCTCCCACATTTCCTATTTCAGTCTTCCTGTTTCTCTCTTTCAGCAAAATAAGAAATCATATCTTATTGTCTCCCATCTTTTCTTCAACGCTTATGTAAATTTCGAAAAGCAAACTCTATGGTCTGACACAAATTGTGGCCCTGTTTACACAACAAGTTAACATAAAGACAGGCAGAAATCTGCAAGCTGCCTCGTTCATTATTTGGAAAGTGTATACTGTAAAGATTATGAGGAAATTCCTGGACAGTGAAAGTAACAAGATAAATTACCCAAACAGTAAAAGCATTCTCTGAAGACAAAGATTTAAAGTTTCTGTAAAGAGGGCTGGGAGGCAGCTCAGTGGTACAGCGTTCACCTAACATACACGAGGCCCTGGGTTGGATGCCCAGAACTTTCAAAAGCAAACAAACATTGCTGATAAAATTTCTCTAAAACACACTTGGAGGACTTTGGCTGTGAAGCCAAGGTGAACAATTTCTGAATTAATAAATTATTACTATTTACGTTTTTCTGAATGTTTGTCTACAGTTCTCAGAAGAGCAGAAATGGAGGCGTGAGAAAAAATAGAAGGAAAAAGGCGCTACAGACGCAATTCCAGAAAAAAGCGTTACCAGCTTCCAGGGTCCCTTTAGATTCAAATTTAGGGAAACGCAGAGCGTGGAACCCAAAACAGCTCCGCCTTTCTCCAGCCCTTTCCCTTCCTCAAGATGGCAGCCCTAGTGACAGTGCGGGCGCGCCGCCCGAAGCACTCTGGGAGCGGAAGAAGGCTGAGCGGCGCCTACCGAACCGGAAAGGGAAGACCTAGGCGTGGAGAATCGGCGGTAGATCCAACGTTTCCCGGTGTTTCGCGGGTCGCTGGGAGCTGGGCCAGGCGGGCGGGGCGTGTCGTGATGCCGGAACTGGCGGTGCAGAAGGTGGTGGTCCACCCCCTGGTTCTGCTCAGTGTGGTCGATCACTTCAACCGGTGAGGCTGGCGGCGCGGGGCGGCCTGGGTGGGCCGGCGGCCGGGCCGCTGAGTCACAGGCACGCTGGGGACCGCGCGGCTGCCGCGGGCGGGCTGGGAACGCAGGTGGGGCGGCGAGCGGCGCAGATGGGCGCGGGCCAGCCTGGGTTCGCCAAGCCGCCCCCGCCCCAGCCGCCTCTCCGAGGCCTGAACTGTGTGTCCGTTCTACCGGAATTGCATGATGCTGTTGCACGGGGGGCCAGGCTCGAGCCCGTCCTCCTGGCCCGCCCGTCACCAGAACGACCTTGTATCGCTTGTGTGCCTCTGGAGGCCGTCGCCGATATACCGATATTCGGAAATTCTGAGATGCCGAAAGTATCAAGGTTACGATATTGTGAAATACCGATAATGGTAACATACTCATATTCGATATTCTGAAATACCGATCTTCCGAAGTACCGAAATTGTGAAATGCGTGCCGATATTGTAAAATGCCGCGCTCAGCACTCGGAATGTTTTCCCGTATGGGCGGCGCTGTCATCCCGTGATCGTTTGTGAGAATCTGGTTTGACGGTAGTAAAATGTAAATGAGGTGGCCGGTTTTTCTTTTTAAAATGAGACGAGCTAGAAATTTTGGCATTAATGAATAAGGTGAGAAAACACCCCAGTAGATCACCGGATAAGTTTGCTGTGTCGGTCACCCTGTGCTCTTTCAGCTGTTCATCCTGCTAGACCTGTTGCACGTGTTCAGAAATGTTACTGGGCATTTCTACTTTGAATTCATGCCTGCTAATTGTCCTTTCTCCTGCGTCATGCTTTGTACAACTCACTCAGCAAAACCCAAAAACTCACTCAAGACTAGATAAGGTTTATGGTCCCCTCTCAGTTCCATTCCTTGTAAGTGCCCCAACCTAGCAGGATAATGTGGGCTTTTCTGCTATACAGTAGGTAATTGTTCTCTTATTCCATAAGATACTGGGATCCTAATGGAGCAGGCACCCTAAGGATAAATCAACTGAGTTGATTTATACAGAGTTGATTTTAACATACTGAACTGATTTGTACACTTGATCTTAGCCAAAAGGCCCAGAAGCAATCTGAGTTGATTTGTAGTATACTGAGTTGATTTTAACATCTAGATACAGGGCAGATGTTCCAGAAAAGAATTGGCAACTTAGAAGCCAGGTGTAAAACTGTTCTAGCATCTTTACCCCTGAAGAAATTTGAGGATAAAGAAGGTGAGGAAAGTTTAAAGGAGAAGAGGAAAGCTTCAAAGGAAAAGATAGTTTGAACCTTTTCCAAGCTCCCATTACTTTGCAGTCAGTGGTTTCCAGAAAGGGCCAGTGTGCATTAGTAAGAAGTTCAGGAATTCCTCCTTATATTTAATACTGCAAACTAACCTAACCTTGTTTAGTTTAGGGAGATGAGTTCCTGGGTAAACTAAATTCTAGCTGTATTGTTGATATTTGTCATTAAGCGTCTAACTGTTGGATCCGTTTATCTGTACATGTTTTTTTTCCCCTTAGAATTGGCAAGGTTGGAAACCAGAAGCGCGTTGTTGGTGTGCTTTTGGGGTCGTGGCAAAAGAAAGTACTTGATGTATCCAACAGTTTTGCAGGTAAAAGACAAACTTTACATTTTTCTGAGTGTGCTTAAAATGTCAATTTACTTTTAAAAAAATTAAACATTTATTACCATTTTTTACCACAGCCCAAAGGTTGTGAATTGCCGAAGTATTGTAAAGGGAACCTAAAGGCTACCCACTAGAGAAGACAGTAAATATTTTTAATTTACAGACCGTGTGGTAGTCACTGTAACTGTGCTTCTTCTCTGTTGGAGTGCAAAAGCTGCAACAGCCAGTGTGTAGACAGACGTAAGAGCTCTACTTTATGCTCTATGTGTTGCTTTTATGATCAAAGAAACAACGATGAAGAATAAAGTAATTGCTAGTCTGACTTCTGGACTAGAGGTCACTAACTCCAGTATCTGAGAGGACCAGCTAGTAACGTAATTCACCAAAGGGGAAATGTTGGGAATTGACGGGGATTTCGGCAAAGTGAAGAGCACTTTTCCTTTTTTAACGCCCCTACCCAGCACTTGACAGGTCTTCTAGATTTTTTTTTTTTTTTCTCTCCTTTTGAGCTGGGGCTCGAACTCGGGGCCTTATGCCTGCAAGGCAAGCACTCTAACCACTGAGCTAAATCCCCAGCCCCCTAGATTTTTAAGAGAAGATGGAAATCTGGATTTTTATATGAATTCTAGCTTTGAATGAGGGCAACTCAAAAGAAAATTTAATACTGTGTTGGACAAATTTAACACATAAAAGTAAGTCAGGTTTTATCCGGGGACCTCTGCCTGTGACCTGTGCTCTGAATTTCTAGCTCATATCCTAAACTAAATCTTAATTTATTTTTTTTTTTGTCTGTTTAGTTCCTTTTGATGAAGATGACAAAGACGACTCTGTCTGGTTTTTAGACCATGATTATTTGGAAAACATGTATGGAATGTTTAAGAAAGTCAATGGTAAGTCTTGACCTTGTTGGAAGTTATTACAGTGTGACATGGTGGGGGGGGTTTAAATATATACTCTCTTTTCTTTGTTTAATGTCAAGGTCCTTTTCCTTTAGCGAGACTAAGTAAGACTAGTGGCAGTAGAGGATTGAACTAGAATAAATGAACAGCTGGGATAGTCATTTAAGGTCAGTGGTCCAGCTGTATCCTTTGATTGCAACAAAAAAGCAAAGAGCTAGACTTTTAGTCCCACCAGCATGTATTGCTTTTATTTCATTACAGAAACTACATTGCTTTGGCAACATTTATTCCTCCAATACTTACAGTTGCCATGACATGAACTTGCATTTGCTTATGTATTGCCTGGGAATTGTTCTCTGTTTGTTTCATGTATGACTAGTCTCTGGATCATATACTGCTTGGAGTTTACTTTTTATTTTTTGTGTAGTACTGGGGATTGAACCCTGGGCCTTTACACTGAGCTATGTCCCCAGCCCTTTTTTAAAATTTTTTTTTATTTTGAGACAGACTCACTAAGTTGCCCCACCTGGGCTCGAACTTGCACTCCTCCTGTCTTGGCTTCCTAGACTACTGGGATTATGGGCATGTTCTACCACACTTGGCTAATGCACTGCTTATTTTCTGAGAAATCTCCTTTTGAGTTTTAGATTTCATAAGTATGTCATGGTTTAAAGCGGATGTCTGGAATTTTCAAGAAGACAGAGGAATTAACCCCTGATACACTTAAGCAAATTGTATAACTCTTCATAAAGCAACTAATTTTTTCCTTCCCAGCCAGAGAAAGAATAGTTGGGTGGTACCACACAGGCCCTAAACTGCATAAGAATGATATCGCCATCAATGAACTCATGAAAAGATACTGCCCTAACTCAGTAAGTGCTCTCTATTTTAAACTCAAGGTGGTTTTGTTTTTTTTTACCAGCCAATTCAAGGGAATCCTGAGAAGGATTTGGGTAGAGAGTCAGTTCACTGCTTTTCTTCTATAAGCTTGTTGTGTTCATTTGTAGTGTTCTGTGCAGTAACGTAATGTGTTTAGTAACCTGATTGGAAAATAACAGTTAATGCCTGCTAACTGCCAGATACACGACTGATTTGATCCTCTCATCAACGATATCCTCTTTACAAATGAGAAAAATGAGGTTCATGGTGTTGAGCAGGGTCTGGTAGGTGGGGGGTCCAGGGTTGAAATCTTGGCTGACTCGACTGATTGCCTTTTGCCTATCAACCACACTGTGTGAGCTCTCAGCTTCTTAATGGAAGGGAGTGAGGAATGGAGCAAACAATGGGATAATTTGAAGTACAAACTCATTTTGCTGAAAATTGTGCCTTATTTCTGATTAAATGAATGAAATAGCTCCAGTAATCATTAGAGGAATAGCTGAAATTCCCGCTTTTGTGTCAAGTGGTTTGCTCAGCTATGTTCCTCTGCCAGGTATTGGTCATCATCGACGTGAAGCCGAAGGACCTGGGGCTGCCCACAGAAGCGTACATCTCCGTGGAGGAAGTTCATGATGTAAGACATCTTACTGCGATCCCAGATTTGATTTGGAGCTGACTGGGTGATTGTTTCTTGTTCCATTTTCAAGTCAACAAATCCTTCATCTCTCTCTTTTTTTTTTTTTTTTTTTTTTGGTGCTGGGGATCGAACTCAGGGCCTTATGCTTGCTAGGCAAGCACTGGGGTAAATCCCCAGCCCACCTTCATCTCTCTTTAACAAAGAAAAGGTGGTTGATTTCTGTTGACAGTTTGTTCTAAAGCTTTTTCCTCTTGAGTTTTTGAGTCACCAGATTTTAGAAGTCCACAGGACTAAGGAAATGCGGTCTGAGATTGGTCCTAACCTATACAGCAGCCACTGTTGAGCTGCCTCTCTGCCAGTGTCTCTGCTCCCCAAATTTCCAGCCCCAGCAGACCAAATCATAGGTTTTCTTTCTCTTTTTTTGGCTGCTGGGTATCAAACTTGGGGCCTTGCACTTCCTAGGCAAGCGCTGTACTACTCAAGCTAAATCCCCAGCCCCCGTAGGTTTTCAGAGAGAGTTAAGTCAGAGGTGCCAAGAACAAACAGCAAGACCCTCTGTGAGATCGTTTGACACCTGACTTGCAGTGGTGTAAAAGTGGAGAGTTGCCAGACTATAACTTTTCTCTATTTCCAGGAAACTTAAATTCTAAGGTAGAACTTTTGAGAGAACGAATTCATATTTAGGATTCTACCAAAAGGTTCAATCTTAACTTTCTAAAGAGCTTGAGAGATGGATTCAAATCTTGTTTGGGGATTTAGATATGTATTGCTTATCCTTCAAATTTGGAAAAGAATATTTTAGTGTAGCTTTCCGCACACGATCCTTACACCAGCCCTATCCTCCCATTTTTTGTTTAGCCCCAGGGAGCTTAGATCCAAAATTATTACCTAGTTATGATAAGCTTTTTAATCCTTGGTCTTGTAGTTGATTTTAGTTAATGTTTAACCTTGCCACATTAGAAAAGAAGTTTGAGGCTGCACACACACCCCAATGAAGCAGATGTTTTTAAGTAGAAAATAAAAGAGGCATAAGAGTCATGCAAAAATATGAAACAGAAGAATTAGGACCTCGAAAGCTTTCTGTAGGTCCTGTAGGGTTGTTAAAGGCCCTAACTATCCTAATATCTAGGGCAGAGGAGAGTGTCCCTTATGGTACTCACACTATCCCATTTTAAATAAATAATCACAGCATTTGCAGCACATGGCATGAGTTACAGGACTTGCCCAGGGTCCCACAGCTCCCTTATTCTATGCCGGAGCCTGGCTGCAGGGCCTCTTGCAAACATCTTTTGGACCTTCCAGGAGAAGCATGGCTCTGTGGGACTGTGTCTGAGAAAAGTCTCTCAAATCCCATCCCAGAGTCACCAGGTGATGCGGTGAACCACATCCTCTAGTGGATCCTTTGGCACGTTCAGACCACCAGGCAGCCAGTTATTCTGACTGCACTGTTTTTGGTACACTGGTATCATTTAGCCCAAGGGACAACAAATAGTTAGAAGTTGTATTTTCTGGCATGAGCTTGCCTTAATTACAGGTATTCTGTATTCTTTCCATTATAGAAAAAACTATATGCGTTAAAAATCAACTAAGATGTCTCTGAGTATCCATCTCCAGCGTGGGCTTGAGGGAATATCGGCATTTTTCTTTCTTAAAAAATACCCTCAGAAAAAAGTTTCATGGCCACTGCAACACACAAACAGGCTAACAGTATTGCCCCAGCAGACCTCATCACTGAGTATGGCTGTGGGGATTTTAGCTTGGAAGGCTGAGCTTTCCGGGCCAGCCTGACCCACCTTAGCCACAGGCCACCTCGTAATGTACCCATGAAGTGTGCACGCTGAAAGAGAGGATGGTCACGGGGGCGTGTGCCAGTCTGCTTGTTGGAAGTAACTATAGCTAAGCCTTGTCTCCCAGGATGGGACTCCAACCTCGAAAACATTTGAACACGTGACCAGTGAGATCGGCGCAGAGGAGGCCGAGGAAGTTGGAGTGGAGCACTTGTTACGGTGAGACTCTACACAGCATCGGAACCGCCGCTGCCCACCAGGCCGTGGTGCGTGGAGACAAGGCCAGACCGGGAGTCCGAAGCATGAGTTGGGGCTCTGCTCCTGGCCATCTACAAATGAGTCTCTCATTCTGAACAAACCACAGTCCTTTTCTAGGCCTGTTTTCTTATCTATAAATTGAGAAAGTTGGGCTCTGTCGTCTCTAAAGTCACTTGAGTTAGGCTGTGTGACTTTGATGAGAGCACAGCTTGTCCAGAAACTAGAGTGTTGTGACAGGAACAGGCGTGTGGGATGAATGCCGCCTGTGCTGTTCTCACAAGGAACAGAACCTGAGTTCTGCAGAGACATCTTCATCTTGGGGTGGGTGTTGTTCTGAAATCCTCTACAGTGTTTGTATAATCCTTACTTGAAAAAGCCATAGTATGTATCAACCAGTAAGCTTTCTTCAGTTCTGAAAATTACTCCTGACTGACCAAAGCTTCTCAAAACATCCTAGAAATGCAGGCAGAGAAAGTGCTGTCCTTTATGGAGAAGTCCAGTTTTTTGAGACAGAACCTCACTGTGTAGCCCAGCCCAGCGAAAAGAGCTCTTTAACGCAAGCTTGCCCCAAGTTATTGGCAGATGTAAATGTTGGCCTAAACAGTCTATTTTTTAAGTTTCATTTTAGCTTTGCTTTACAGTCTTTTGAAAAGTGCCCTGTCATGAGAAACATAAAACATGGACCCCCACATAAAAACAAAATTGAGGTAATTTATACTCAACTGTATCAAAAGGAGAAGTTACATTTTAGGGCTAAGGACGCAGCTCAGCGGTAGAGTGCTCATCTAGAGCATATGAGCCCCTGGGTTCAATCCCCAGCACTTTCAGAAAAGAGTAATATTTATCTTGTGAAAACTTGCCCCTCCCTACAAAGCTAAGCATTTCCTTAGATTGCGAGAACCTATATGGCAGTATGGTTCCTGATGCTTTCTCCTGCTTTTCTCATGGGTTGTTACAGGGACATCAAAGACACTACAGTGGGTACTCTTTCCCAGCGTATCACAAACCAGGTCCATGGTTTGAAGGGACTGAACTCCAAGCTACTGGATATCCGGAGCTACCTGGAAAAAGTAGCCACAGGCAAGCTGCCCATCAACCACCAGATCATCTACCAGCTGCAGGACGTCTTCAACCTGCTGCCTGACGTCAGCCTGCAGGAGTTCGTCAAGGCCTTTTACCTGAAGACCAACGACCAGATGGTTGTGGTATACTTGGCCTCTCTGATCCGCTCCGTGGTCGCCTTGCACAACCTCATCAACAACAAAATTGCCAACCGGGATGCAGAGAAGAAGGAAGGGCAGGAAAAGGAAGAAAGCAGAAAGGATAGGAAAGATGACAAAGAGAAGGAGAAAGATAAGGAGAAGAGTGATGTAAAGAAAGAGGAGAAAAAGGAGAAAAAGTAATGCATGTAGATTTTTAGCCAGGTATGGTGGCACATGATCGTAATCCCAGCACTCGAGAGGCCGAGGCAGGGGGATCACAAGTTGGAGGCCAGCCAGGGCTACCAGTGAGTTCAAGTCCAGCCTGAACTACACAGCAAGACCTTGTCTAAAAGAAAAATGTAGCTTTTTAAACTTGTAAATTAAAATCTTATAAATTAAATCAGTGTGCACCTGCGGGTTTTCTTAAAAAGCTGTCCCGAGGAGAGCCCTCTGCCTCCAGTCACTCTGGTGTGGCTTTATGTGAAAGTAACTGGACATAGGGACTGTGGGTTGGGGACTGTGGTAGCTCAGCCTCCAGACTCAAGAAAAGTGAAGAGAAGTCAGCATTGGGTACTCTTCATTCTTTTATCTATAAAACCTGGAGTTGAATCTTCCCCTTTTTGAAAGATTCTCGAGGTCTGTTTCCAGGAAGTGGCACAGTTGCTAAATGGATCCCTCCATCCTCTGCCTTGCGATACCCAGCCCTGCAGCACTGCCTTCTCGGGGCCTGGGATCCAGCTCCAAATGCTGCCTACAAAGACCCAATTAAATGGCTTGACTTTTAAGTCTGTGTGCTAGTGGTTTGTGACTTCTGGAGAGTGATCCCTTGCTTTCAGAAGCAAGCTAGGTGGCCTTTGACCGAAGCTGCCTTGAAGAGTTCCTGAGATTGGGTATCTTTTATGAAAGAAAGTCTCATCTTTGAGATAAAAGCAGGCAGCCTGCTGCAGTGAGTGGAGCTCTCTGGCTACCCTCCAAGCCCCAGAGTCTCGTTTTTGCCTCGGTTCCTCACCTGTGACGTGGGAGGTTGAAGGTCCTCTGAGGGCCCTGGAACAGTTTCTCCTGCCACCGCAGCACGGCTGTCACTAAGAAGGTCGTTTTCCTAGAGCGTGCACAGCTCCCGGGAACCGAGTAGGTGCATAAGCATTTGCCATACCGTAGTCAGCTAGGTATTAGCTTCCTTTGTTGAGCAGTTAGAACCTCCTTCACAGTTCTGCAATGCACTGCGGGAGTGATCAGTGTTCAGAGACAAAGATTACCATAAAACTGCACGGCAAGTAAGTCTGTTGAATCTCAAACCACTTCATGGGGTTATAATGCCTCGAAGTGGTCTCAGCTGTAAGGGTCCTTGAGGCCATGCAGGACTCAAGTCTGCCTTTAAATGTGTGATTTGACTTAAAAAGCTTTCCCGGGGCCTGGTGTGGGAGTGCATGCCTGCAAGCCCAGCTACTTGGAGGGCTGGGATGTGAGGAAGGGGGTGATAGCCTCAACGAGGCCCTGTCACAGGAAGAAAATACAAAGGGTTTGGGATGTAGCTCAGTGCTCCCTGGGTTCAATTCACAGTACTATGAAGGGAAAAAAAGCTTTCCTGGGATCCAGTGTAAAGGTGCAATGTCACAAGATTTTAAGGTGTCACAGTTTAATGAATCAGAATGTTTTATTGAGCATCTAAATTGAGAATATTCAAGTCTTGTTATCTTTAATAGTTTGACCTGCATGCTGGCAAAAGACTTCTATCTTCCTAAGAAGGACCTTCAGTTTCTAACAAAAATAGTTCCTAGCCCAGAGAGCCACTTAGGCACATTGCCAAAGCCACATTGCTGCCGTCATGCATAAGCTGGAGCCTTGCACACTGTGGACGAGGTCCATGTATACAAATGGCAGCTGCCTGACTCCCAGACCCAAGGCCCGCACCCAAAATGAAGCCTTGCATTTAAATAGTCTGGCTGGCTCGAGAGATTTCTAAATAACTTGGTTCATTTGAGAACATGGAAAAAGTCCACACCACGGCTGGATCTGCTCTCCATAGCTGAACATTAGCTACGCTTTCCATTTCTCAGCACCTTCAGGGTGACAGTCGGGCTGCACCTGTCGTCCTTATGGGAGACAGCGCCATTTACTCTTCACTAGTTTTCTGTCTCAAAACATCTGAAATCCCTGCCATTTATGCATTAGTTATCCTTAATGAAATCATGGAAACTTATCAGCATTGGAACAAGAGCTTTGGGCCACCCATTAGTTAAATGATTTAATTTCTCTAATGGACAAAAGGGAAGTCACTGATGAGCCCCTGCATTCCTTCTCCAACGTGCTAGATGCAAAGTAAATCTCTCAAGCAGGAATGAGACCCAGAATTTTTCTCCAATTTCTGGAAGACCCTTCATCTGCAGCCTTGAAAATTCAACGATCACAATTATTCCTGTCAAATATATGACTTAACACTGGTGCTTTATACCATTCACTGGGAGGCTATGAGAAGCCCAGTTGTTCTACCATTTTCCTACCAAAAAAAAAAAAAAAGAAAAGAAAAGAAATTCCCAGAAATAAAGCTTGGGAGGGAATTAGGGTTGTTTGTTAAACTACAACATGCTAACAAAATACTTCATCAGCCAGGGGTGGTGGCACACATCTGTAACCCTAGCACTGTAGGAGGCTAAGGCAGGACTGTAGGTTCAAGCCCAGCCTGGGTGATTCAGGGACTTAATGAGACCCTGTCTCAAAATTTTAAAAAATCAAATAAAAAGGGATGAAGATGTAGTTCAGTGCAAAGGTCCTGGGTTCAATTCCAAATACTGCAAAACAAAAATACTTCATCAACCCTGTCTCAGGAAATGGCAAGGACAAGGGACATGCTGGGAAGGAACATTTGATTCATATGACCCACAAGAGAAAAAATTTACAATTTCCCTAAGCAGGTTCATTCCACATTATACCTAATAGAGACTAGTACTGATTGGCATATCCCGATGCCATTAAACTCTTGGCATTACCCACTTTTGCCTGGAAACAACACAATCTTGTTTTGTTTTGTTTTGTTTTTCTCACATCAGACAGGTAATATGCCAATGTCGTAACAAGGATTGTGGGAGGCACATATCATGCACAAGCATGAAAACCCAATCATCACACTCATCATGAACCGAAGGATCAGGAAACAACACAATGTTGAGATCTTTTTTTTTTTTTTTTTTTGGTGCTGGGGATCGAACTCAGGGCCTGTGTTTGCAAGGCAAGTACTCTAACCACTGAGCTAAAACCCCAGCCCGAGATCTTTTTTTAAAAATTAATGGCTATTTTTGTTGGGAGACCAGATAAAATGTGACCCAAAAAGTGGGGAAAGGCTAATGTAGGAAGAAAATAAGGAGAAAGGCCTGGCATGGTGATGCATGCCTGTAATCCCAGCACTTGTAAGACTGAGGCAGGCAACCTAAACTACATAGCACAACCCTCTCTCAAAAAACAAAGATGAAAGAAAGAGGAAGGAAAGAAAAGGAAACAAAGAAAGAAAAAGGAAGGAAGGAAAGAGAAAGAAAGAAAAAAAGGAAAAGGAAAGAGGGAGGGAGGGAAGGAAGGAAAGAAGGAAGGTGAAAGAGAAAGAAAGCAAAGAAGAAAAAAAAAGAGGAAACTCCAGACATCAGTTGTTTGCACCGCCCAGACAGCGCCATTCTTTGACACTAGATGACGCTATTGACTAATCTGCCCTCTTAGCAAAGAGCCGTTTGATTCCCAGTTCAGTTCTGAGAACTTCCCAATCTCTTCCTGTCACTTCTGCTTTGGAAAGCAACCATGCAGACAAGATTTTTGAAGGAATTTGGAGAGCACGTGGGTGCAAAGAGTGAGTCAAGCTGCCACCCCTCCGCCTTGGCTGTATTCCACCTGCACTCCCACCTGGGGGACGAATACACAAGGTTTTCTCTGATGACCTCCATGTGGTTCCTGCACACATGGAAGGTAGAGGTGGATACAGAAAAGTCCACTTTTTTGTTGTTGTTGTTTTGTTTTGGTTTTTTTTTTTTTTGGTGCTGGGGATCGAACTCAGGGCCTTCTGCTTGCAGTGCAAGCACTCTAACCACTGAGCTAAATCCCCAGCCCAAGTCCACTTTTTCTAGTCCGGAGGTCTATGTTTTTCTCACGGCTGGTGTGCCATCGATCCCCAGGGCACAGGTTCCCTCAGCGCGGGCTCCTTTCCTGGGTCTCCCAATGTGCACCTCTCAGCAGAGCAGGTTGGTACTTCACCAGGACCACTTAGCTTTTTCTTTAGCTTCCTTCTCTTACTTATCATTTGGCTTTATTAAAGTCTTAGAAAGCTGTCTCAGTTCTTAGAGCACATAGTTTGCTCAATATGTGCATTAGTTCTCTCAGCAAGAATCCTGCCCTATTGATTTACACCACTGATAGCCTGCTGCTGATGCCTCGTTTTGCCTGGGTAACGTCCGTGGCCCTCCTTTCTGAACAGTGCCTATTCCCTCACCTCTTCTGTAGATTCACATGAATGTGGTCAAAGCAGCAACTTCATGTTTCCTGGTGGCCTAGAGATTACGGAGCAGGCACCTCTCCCGCTTCCCTTTGGGTGCATTATGGTGGGGAACTTCTGGAAGCTGGGAGGTCAGAAAGGATTCCATCAGTTTATTTTGATGAAAACAAATCTATCAAGATTTTGCCTATGGTTAGCACTCTCTGGGTCATATTTAAGACTTCCTTTCCCAGCCCAGAACCCCAGCTACCTCATACCTCTCCTTGCATTACTCTCCTCAAGTGTCTTCCCTCCAGCAGCTCCTCCTGCCCAGCATCAGGTCCCACCGTGCGTATGTGCCACCACTCATCTGACCCTAAGCCTGCCCGAGCCCAGCCCAGCACCCCTGTCCTCCTCACTGTCAATCCCAGCACCATCCCTCCGTCTTCCCCTTAGCACTGGACACTCGAGGCTCACCCTCCTCACACACACAGCATCCCATGTCCCGCATGGAGTCTTTCTCCACTCTCTGTCCCAGACAGCCTCAGCAAGTAGCTATCTAGAGTCACTGCTTCCCTTCTGTCTACCTCTTTAATTAGACGCAATCTGTCTTGCTGCCACCACTCCACCAGAACCCTTCACTGATGTCACGGGTGGCCCTGGCTTTGCCCCCGCCTCCCCTGACTTAACCTCTGGAGCTTCTTCTTGGACCCTCTCAGCCCCTTTTTCTCGATTTCCTTTAGACCTTCATTTTACTCCACTTACCTCAAATATTTCCAAGAATCCCGCACTTTTATCTGATGCCTCTGACTCCAGCACTGTTCCTCCTCTTCATCTACATCCTGGCTAGTCACGCCAGCCCACCCACCATAGCTTGGAGCCCCTGCTGCCCCACACCCTGCTCATCCTTGCCCTCTGCAGGCAGCCACGCGGTCTGTCAGTCCTACCAGGAGGCCCGTCCCTACACCCCTGCCTGTGCATGCCCGCATCTGTCTGTCTTTCCTGTTCCCTTGCTGTGGCTCCAAGCTGCTGCTCCTGCGTACCTTCTCATCTCCATACTAAGTCTGATCCCAGAGCTACCTGGCGGGAAGGAGAACCCCACATGTGGAGGGCTGCACGAATATGACTCCGAAGTTCATGACTCAACACTGTCACTCTGAGGTTTCCTCTCGATTTTCTTTTTTGCCTTTATCCTGATTTCCACTGCCATTCTAACTACCCTACACACACACGCACACATGCACACATGCACACACACACACACCCAACAGCCATATGAAAGGTGTGATGCCATTAGTAAGTGCCCTTAGACATGGATGGATCCTTCAAGAACACACAGTGTAACTTTGTATGTGCATATGCTTTAATTTACATATAAACTATTTCTCTTTAGATCTCTTTTTTTTATCCCATTTGTCTTAGTTACTTTTCTCTCATTGCTGGGACAAAATACCAGACACCCAAAGTTAGGGGAAGAAAGGTTTATTTAGCTCACAGTTTGTAGAGGTTTCAGTCCACAATCAGCTGGGTCCGAGGCAGGGTGGCATGGCAGACAGGCAGAGGGCAGCCAGGTAAGCAAGGGATGCAAGCAAGCAAGGGGGCTAACCAGCTTCTTCCTGTATTTTATATCTTATCCAGGCTACCTGGTTTTAGGGTGGGCAGTACTCCCGCCCTTAATCCTAATACCCTTAATCCTAGTGTGACATCGGTGATCCCAGCAGAACCACGCCAAACCAATCAGTGGACTAATTTAGTAATCACACACTCTAGATCCAGCTACCTCTTACCACATGAGGCTTTAGGGGGGACATCTAGACACAAACCATAACATGATTCTTTCCTTCCTTTTCTTTAAAATTTCAAATCTGTTTTAAAGATACCTTTTTGGGGAAGAAGGAGGGGGGAACCAAGATGTATCATGTACAGGTACAAATTAACTACCATGAATGTAATCACTATGTATACAATGTACCAATACATGTTCTTGGAAATTAAAAAAAAAAAAGATATCTTTTTGCATGGGGATGCTGGGGATCAAATACAGGGCCTTGCACTTGCTAGGCAAGCGCTCTACCACTGAGCTAAATCCCCAACCTTTAAGGCATCTTTGACTTTAGATATAGCCCAGTGGTAGAGTCGTGGGTTCAAATCCAACACACACACACACACACACACACACACACACACATCTATCTTCACTGCTTTATGGATAGAGGCATTCAGTTCAGAGTACTTAACTCCATTTTTGATTGTTCGTTTTGTTTTGGGGGCAGGGTTGGGTGGTTTGGTTTGGTTTGGTTTTTTGAGACAAGGTCTCCCTATGTAGCCCAGGCTGGCCTTGAACTCAAGGTGCTCCTCCTGCCTCAGCCTCCCAAGTACTGGGATTACAGGCATGTACCACCACACCAGGCAGAGCACTTAATTCCTTGTAGGAGAGACAATACTGTGTATTCACAAATCCTATTTTGAATTCCTCTTTCCTGGACATTCTGGAAACTATGCTTCCTACCATGTTGCTGTTAGAGAGGGCCATGAACTTTGTCCTAGACCATAAAAACACATGAACAAGCTGGGACGTGAAAAGCCCCTCTAGGGGCTGGGGATTTAGCTCAGTGGTTAAAGTGCTTGCCTTGCAAGCACAAGGACCCGAGTTCGATCCTCAGCACCAAAAAAAAGAGAAAGAAAAGCCCCTCTAGTCTCTTTCTTTGCTGCTTTGGTGACAGAGGAAAGATGCTTGAAGATGGCACATCGCACAGGGTGCAGCCTGATTGCTGAGTTTCCTGATGGAGAAGAGATGATGCCCACTGCCATGCCACCCTGCCTTGGGGCCACCCTGACTATGGACTGATGCCTCTACAAACTGTGAGCTGAAATAAACCTTTCTTCTTTAACTTTGAGTGTTGGGTATTTCATCTCAGCAATGAGAGAAAGTAACCAAGACACCTGGCCTGCCTCCACCTCTCTACTATCACAAATGACGCCACTATGCATCGTCTGAAGGACCTGAGCAAGAGTGTCCATAGAGACCATGGCTGGGAGTTGGCCGGAACACAGAACAGAGGCGTCACTAAGTCCCACTAGCTTGCCCTGGGGAGTGGCCATGGTCGGTCTACCGCTCTCACAGTGCGTGAGGGGTGCATTTCCCACTGGAGATCAGCAGTTCACAGCAAAGTCTGGAGTCAGACACCTAACTTCGAAGCCAAGACTTACAGAGTACTAGCTGTTAAGGCAACTCTCTAACTCAGTATTCTAGTCTGTAAAATGGAATAATAAAGCTACCTACTTCACAGTGCTGCTGGAAAAATTAAACAAAATATGACATGTAAGGGTCTCAGAACAGCCTGCACAGAGTATATACTATGCAAGTATTATTGTAATTTCCATTGCTACTTTTGCCAACCAAGCACTGCATTATTACCTTTCCAATTTTTATGAATTGTAGGAGTACAACAGTATTCCAACGTTTATTTGTTTTGTGGTGCTGGGGATTAAACTCAAGGCTTTGTGCATGCTAGGAAAGCACTCCATGGCTGAGTATTACCTAAATAACCCAGCTCACACTGACATTATTTAGATAGTAATTTTCTTACCTACAGCTGTGTTTATTTGCTCTCCTGTGAATTGCAGTTTGGGGATTTTGTTTATTTGTGAGGTTTGGTGGGTCTTTTGGTTTGTTTGGCTTTTTGTTTTTTGATATAGGGTCTTGTTATGTAGCCCCAGCTGGTCTTCATCTCGCTATGCAGCCCAGGCTGGCCTTGACCTCATGATCCTCGTGCCTCAGCCCCCAGAGTGCTGAGTTTACAAGTGTGTACCGCTACACCTGGCTTTTGGAGGGGCTCAAATTTGCAATACTCCTGCCTTAGCCTCTCAAGTAGCTGGCATTACAGGCATGCACCACCATACCTAGTTATTGCTGCTTATTTCTTTGCCCCCTCTTTTCCAATTGAGTTTTCCTTGTTGATTTACAGAAACCTCTCAAATATTTAGGACACAACATGTGTTTCTGTTTTATGTGGCAACTATCATCTTCTCCCTCATCTGTTATCCCTCATCTGTTAACTCTACTAGTAAGGGCTGCATAGGCTGGAAATTCTTATTTTGATGCAGACAAATTTCAGGTTTTTTCCCTATCCCCAGTGCTTTGTGAATCACATTTAAGAGGTCCTGACAAACCTGGTTCC
>PVJO010027677.1:0-19262 GCA_004026905.1 Hystrix cristata
AGTCAGTGAATAGCAGCAGAGAGCTGAGGTATTGTGGGGTCAGGGCTTTGCTGTGACTCAAACTCTGAGCCAAACAGGTTCACTAATGACCTATAGGAGGAGTTTGAGGAAAGGAGGGCTTGAGGCTGACCCTAAGGTTTCTGCCTTGAGCAACTGACTAAAATGTGTGATGTTCATGATGCCTGTTGCCCATCCAAGTGGAGATGTTGTGGATAAGCCTGGAGTTCTGGAGAGTCAGAGCTGAGATATAGATTTGGGGTCCTGAATGGAGCCCTGGAATTCAAAACTATATACCCCATAACTTAGAGACCTGGGAGAAGGTAAGAGATCTAAGGACCCGGTCCCGGGAACACCAGCATTTGGAGTTAGGGAAAATAGGGAGGATCCAGCATAAGAGACCAAGAATGGGCAGCCAATAAGGTAAGAAGAGAATGAAGAAAGAGACGATGCCAGGAGAGGTCACTGGTGAGCTTGACAAGGGCAGTATCAAATGTCTTAATGGAGTAGAGGGAACTGCAGAAATAGATGCAAAGACATCAGAGGTGTTTCTTTAAAGGGGTTGAACTATCAGAGGAACAAAGAAATGGATCAGTAGCTTGAGAAGAATGCTAAGCCAACGTTTTTGTTCAGGTGGAGGATGTAAAAGCATGTTTATTAACTGACAGGCATGATCCAGGAGCAAGGGGAATAATTATGATGGAAGGGATGGGGATAGTCGCTGGAGTAAAGAGAGTTGGGGTCCCGTATATACATGAAGGGGTTGGTCTTGGATGGGAGGAAAGATGATTCATTCATTGGAAAACAGGAGTGAAAACAGGTTATATGTCATCACGTAGGTGATTGGGGGAGTGACTGAGAGAATGTTGAGATTCCCTTTTGATAGCTCTTTTTTCTCAGTGAGTTGAAGAAGTAGGGAATCAGCTAAAAGTGGGAAAGAAGAGGTTTTGAGCAAAGAGAAGGTGTAAAATAGTCATTGAAAAGAGTAGGAGAGTGAGTGAACCAGGGAAATGGTTAGGATGGCTGGACAGATCCAAAGGATCTTTTGTTTTTGTTTTGTTTTGGTTTTTGGTTTTTTGAGACAGGATCTCACTATGTAGTTCAGGCCGGCCTTGAACCCACTTTGTATCCCAGGATGGCCTCAAATTCATGGCAGCCTTCCGAGTGCTGGGGTTACAGGCGTGCGCCATCATGCCTGGATCTTTGTTTTTGTCTTTGAGACAGAGTCTCACTCTGTAATTCAGGCTGGCCTTGAACTCACTATGTAGTCCAGGCTGGCCTCAAATTTGTGAGTGATCTGCCTGGCTTGGTCTCCAGAGTGCTGAGATTACAAGCATGTACCACCATGCCCGGCAGATCCAAAGTATTTTAGGAGGCTGATAGTCATGGATTTAAAATGAGATCAGAACACACAGTTGTATATTTTTCTCCAGTGATGTTAAATTGCCTTGTTTTAGCTGTGAAGGAGGCAGAGACCTGTGGGTTGTTCTCATCCCTGACTGTACATTACAATAGGAGAGCCACTTTAAAAATACAATGCTGGGCTAGATGTGTAGCTCAGTGGCAGAGCCTAGGTCAGCGCTTGTATAGCACAGGCAAGGCCCTGGGTTCAATCCCCAGCACCACAAAAATAAATAGATAAACCAAGCATGGTGGTGCATGCCTGTAATCATAGCACCTGAGAGGCTGAGGTAAGAGGATCGTTGCAAATTCTAGGCCAGCCTGGGCTACAGAGTTCAAGGCCAGCCTGAACTACATAGTGAGACCTTGTTTCAAAAAAAGCAAGACAAAACAAAGTACCAAACAACAACAACAAACAAACAAACAAACAAAACCAAAGAAAATAGGTAAATAAAAATATGATGTTTGGTTCCTCTTTGCCCCCATTAGCCTGGGCTGTGGACTGGATATCAGTTTTGTTTTTGTTTTTTTAAATTTCCCAGATGATTGGGATGTGTAGGCCGAGTTGAGATCTGTTGGTTGTCTAGGATCAGGCGGCTGAGGTGGGGTAGAGAACAAGGATTTGGGGAGGAGGAGAGAAGATCAAGGGAGAGAGAGAGAGACCAGAGTATTGGGAGACTGACTTTCAGTATTCACACCAAGAACTATGCAAGGAGATGCGGTGGCATCTCCAAGAAATAAGGAGAAACCTGGAGCCCTGGATAACTCTAGCAGTGAGGGACAGCAGTAGGATCATCAGATGACATGAGCCTCAAAATATCTTAGGGTTTCCAGCAAGGAGGGAGAGACAGCAGTGTGGAAATGGCCGTTAAGCACAAGGAGGATCTATCCTCCTCTGACACAGGGTGTCAGGGCTGTGGGGTCGGCCAAACAGGTACTCAGTGGGATCAGTCAGAGCCACGACTCGCCCCGCTGCAGGCTCTCCAGACTTCGTGCTTCCCTGAGCTCCATGTCACCTGGCTGACCTGGGATTCCTGCTTGAGTGCACGACACGTGCCTCAGACACAGTGAACTCCAAAATGACTTCTCTTTCCCTCTCCACTTGCTTTTCTCCGGTGTTCCTGCCTTAGATATTCCACCTTCATCCACTCAGTCAGCTGAGAATTTTTTTTTCTCCCTACCCCGCCAATGTGGTTATCAAGTTCACTCTACTTCTCCGTGTCACCTCCTCTCCAAGCCATGACCACTGTTTTAGTTCATGTCATGTCGCATCCCAGCTCGTTATCCCCTGTGGGGTGTCCCAGATGGATCTTTTAACGGCCAAATCTGGCCATGAAATCTGACTATATACACTATGTACCTGCCCTGCTTAAAATCCTAGCTGCTCTGTAGCATGTCAGCTCCACCAGGGCAGGGAGTTTTATCTCTTATTTTCTTATCTATAGTCCTTCATCACTTTGAACTTTGCATATATTACATCATATTGTATAAAACATTTATAGGTCTTTCTCTGCTACAGGACTCACCTTCTTGAGGGAGGAAGCAAAAATCTTGGTAATAATGTACCCTCCCGGGCATCACGCCAATTTTGCATTAAAGGAGCATTGTGGTGGGTGATAACACCCATATTTATTCTATTATTCTAATATTATGGAATATTTCTACGGATGAATTATTAATTTTGACTTTATGAGTTTTATTATATTAAACAATGAGTACTTAACAGGAAAAAATAGCAAAAAAAAAGTGTTGAATTTTTAATATTTATTGTGTGTTTATAAAAAAACATCAAAATTTTTGACATCCACCACTTTTTGGCTTACAAAGTCTAAAAAAATAACAACGGAAATAAATTCCTATGTGAACTACAATGAAAATACCAACAGACCTCTACAACAAAATAATCTTTGCTTCAACTGTCACCTCCAAGGCAGTCTTCACACATGATAGCTCTGTGTTCCATGCACACGTCTCACACTTGACAGCACATGTGTTTACTTTCCTTTCCTGTGTCCTAGGCCCTTCTTGTCGCCTCTCTTGTCTTCCTCTTTTGTCAGGAGCTTCCTACTATATTGTACAACATGCACTTAGCAGGAAAATAAGATATTCATAAAATAAAAATATCAAATATGTAATGAGTGCTTAGAATAGACATCAACATTTTCACATCAGCAATTTACTTGCTTACAAAACCCTAAAAGATAACAGAAATAAAAATCTATGTGAGGGCTGGGGATTTAGCTCAGTGATTAGTGTGCTTGCCTTGCAAGCACAAGGCCCTGAGTTCGATCCCCAGCACCAAAAAAAAACAAAAAACAAAAAACAAAAAAACCTATGTGAATTACAACGTAAATACAAACAACGGTCCACCACAGAAATAATCTTTGCCTTAACTGTCATGCCCAAGGCAGTCTTCACACATGAAAACTGCATGTTCTATGCACAAGTATTGCTTACACAGATAGCACATATGTTTTGTTTTCCTGTCCTTTTTTGAAGGGCATAGTTGGTATCTTTTTGGTTTTCCTGTTGTCATAGTAGGTCTCTGTGATGTTGCACCTGCCTGTTCACCTGTCAGCTTATCAATGTGCCCCACAATTTTTTTTGCGTAGTTCCCTGGGTAGAAACATTTTGCTTTTCCTCTGATGTAAATGATCTGTTATGAGTTCCAGCCCCACTCCTCTCAGAAAATTTCTCTCTGATATTTTACACTTGTTATTTATCCTTGTAAACTATGGAACTATTTATGCCACACATGTTTAGGATCAAGTAAAACACAAACATTGGACAACACTTTGTGTTTCAAGTGACATCATAGTTGCTGCATAACTCATCAACAACATCTATTCCACCTTTGGTTTTGTCGTAAAAAGTTACTATCTCAGGCTTCAGCTATGTTGAGGTTTCTCTGTCAGTGTTCCCATTATGGTGCAATGTTAACATTAGCAGTACAAGTTCATTTTTCTTTGCCATATATGAAGCCAATCTTATATCTTTCTGAAATCCAAAGATTGTACTATACAATTCTCTGTTTTGAAATTGCAACATTTCATTTGGAATTTCTGCTTTGTTCTTGTGTATAGTTCCTATGCTAGTCAGCTTGTGTTCTGTTAGCAAATGTAACATCTGTTTGAAACTGGTAAACCAATTGTCAAATGTCACATTCCGATTAGTTTGGGAGATGGGAGCCCCAAATCTGTTCACAACATCATTTGGTTTATTACTATATGAATAAAGGCCTGGAGGTTAAGTTCTAGGATAAATTTCTGAGCTGTATAAGGATAATATGTCTTTGCATCTACCAGGGCATATATTCATATACCATATTTTGAAGGCTTTTTTGGCATATACTGCCTAAAGCTACAGCGACCACAAAATGTATTCATCAACAGTCATGTATATAGATGGTGTGTAAATTCTTTGATAATTACCCATAAATCTCTCAAACAATGAGTGGATAGCAGCCAGATTATCAGTTCTTTTTCTTTCTTGGCAAGTGGTTTTGTCATCAAACCTCAGGCAATTTTGAAGGAAACCAAATCTTTTCAGTGTCATTGTTATTCTATAAACCTCAAGACCACACACATAGCTTCTCCATAAGTCTTTTACACTCCTGCAATGACCATGAGAAAGCCCTGCTAAGTACAGCAGACCTATGAATTCCTTCAGTTCAGCTAGTGAAGTGTCATAACAAACACATTTTTTAGTATGGCTATTGGTGCATACAGAACATTTTACTAGTGTTTCAGCGTTTGTGTATTTCACAACATCTTGTAGCATTTTGTCTGTTACAAACAATTCTCAACATTGAATGGCAGTGCTGGCTTCCGTCCAATACGTTGCACCCCTGCCAAGATTCCCATTATATTTTTGGACCTAGTTCTAACATTGGATTGTTTCATTTGGTCACATGACCATTTTATACCATTTCAACTCGTAACTATGTACTTACGTTGCTGTTCTCTTTGTCATCTGAACCAAGGAGGTCTGCATTCCCAGTGTCTGTATCAGTTGATTCTTTTTTTTTTTTCCCTGTGAAATGGGCTGTATCAGTTGATTCTTGCTTCATTTCACTGTCACAGGAACTTCGGCTCACATGGCCAGCGTCAAAGTCATCGTCCTCATCTGTGCATGAGTCACTTGATGATTCACTTTTGACTCCTAAAACTTGCAAATCTGGTTTTTCATGTGTGATTGTACTGAATCGGGTTACTTCTACCAGAAAAATCAAAAGAAAACTCTATAAAAAACAAATCCTAAACGTACAGAAATTTAACAAAGATCATTTCATGGGTAAAACTCACCGGTTGCTGCTTTGGTGCTCCTGTACACAACTCGCCATTTGTCTGCCAAGCGGGTGAATGCATCGATGGGTTCTAGATTTCCCCAGGTCCAGCTCCTGTGAGCCACACCCACATTCCATTATGGTGACGTGCATGTTCACATAACAGAAGAATGGTGTGGGTATATTTTACACCTCGTGATGCGCAGGGAAACATGCAAAAAATGTTACACAGAGCATTACATGTGACACTTTTGCAGATGTATGTACACTTTGCTGTTCATCATGTCAAGTGTGTAAACAGAAAGATTGCTTCCTGTATCCCCCAGGCGCTATGATGCTAAAGTACAAATTTACATTAGAAAAATAGGATGTGTGTATATTTAACCCGGTGTTATGCTCCAAGGTAATTTAACACAGCACATGGCATGTAAAAGGCATTCAAGTGAACTATTGTATGAGGTGTGATTTAAAACTATGGTGAATGTTTAAATTTTTAAAAATGCATCATAGCCAGGTGTAGTGGCACATGCCTGTAATCCCAGCATTCGAGAGGCTGAGGCAGGAGGATTGCTGTGAGTTTAAGCCCAGAGCGGGCTATGTAGTGAGCTTAAGGCCAGCCCAAATTACATAGCAAGACCTTGTGTCAATAAATACATAAATGAATAAATAAATAAATGTATTACAGTAAAAGACACATGGCCATTAGTCCCCCTAAAAATACTATCCTTTGCCTCAAACATACTCATCCCATCATTATTGTTATTTATTTATTTATTTTCTGGGTGCCGGGAATCGAACTCAGGGACTTGCACTTGCTAGGCTAGTGCTCTGCCACTGAGTTAAATCCCGGACCCCTCATCCCATCATTCTTGCCACTTTCTGAAGCAGTTCTGAAAGTCATCTTTCGCATCTTTTGTTGCGCTGTCATGGCTGCCTCAATGTTCTGAATCGATTCTAAACATTCACTTTTCATGGTCATTTTGACTTTGGGAAAGAGTCAGAAGTTGCATGGTGCCAGATCTGGTGAACAAGATGATTATTTTGCGGGGTGGGGGGCAGGTAACTGGGGATCAAACTCAGGGCCTTGTGCTTGCTAGGCGAGTGCTGTACCATTTAAGCTAAATCCCCACCCCCTGTAGTAAATTAAAAAAAAAAAAACAAAAAACTAAACATTCACCGTATATTTTGATCACCCCTTGTATTAAGAAGTGAGAGCATGAAAGAGGATGGAAAATGATGAGATATTTCATATCTAGGGCTAATGATGTAGCTCTTTAGTAGAGAGCTTGCTTAGCATGCACGAGACTCTGGGTTCAATCCCTAATCACATACACACACACACACACACACACACACACCCCAGATGGAAAAATAGTTGATAGTTGTTTTTTTCCCGAGGACTTATGTGGGTCATTTTACGTTATGTTTTTGTAAATAATCAAGAACATAGTACAAGGTCAAGCTAATGGGATAAATGAAAGATTCCACAACACCAGAGGAGTGAGCAGGGGGATGAGCTATGAATGGCTGCTTTTATGCCAAGAAACAAATTATTATGACTCTTTTACAAGCATCACAGAGCCCGTACTGTGATCGGTGAGAAAGAGTACATCCAACTATGTACATGCAGCGAGGAGCTGTAAGATGCTCCTTTATCTGAGGAAACAGATTTTGGAGTCACCATAGATCTTGCAAAATGTTAGGCATTATCAAAAGGGGAACTAGAAACCAAAGAGAACAATCTCTACCCTTACACAAAAGGATGTCAAACTCTCTCTGGGAATTTTGCTTGCCATACACTTTTTGTAGTACCCCAAAGAAGACAAATCCGTGTTAGGTGTCCTGAGATGGTTCTAGAGGAAAGAGTTACTTTAGTGTTGAGAGAGCCTGAAAGAACCTGGACCACTTCATTAGCAAAGAAATGCTGGGGAGATGATGATGGTGGTGGTTGTGGTGGTGGTAAAATGATTTGCAAATGCTTGCTCTGAGCCAGGTACTGGGGGTTAGATGTTATTTCATTTCATTCCAACCACATTCCTATGAAGTGAGAACTAGAGTCATACCTATATTACAGATGAGAAAAATGAAGTACAGAGAAGTTAAGTGAGATGTGCAAGGACACACGGTTGGTGGGTGATAGAGCCAAGACTTGAACTCAAGTTTTAGTGCCTGTAAAGTTTGAGTTGCTAGAGTTGTAGTGGATGATATGATGACTAAAGTTGTAAATCCTTTTTTTTTTTTTTCTTTTGTGAGACAGGATCTTGATATATAATTCAGGCTGACCCTTAAACTCACTATGTAGCCCAGGCTGGTCTCAAACTTGTGGCGACCCTCCTGCCTTGGCCTCTCTAGTGGGGGGATTACAGGCGCGCACCACTTTGCCCGGATCACTTCTCATTTTAGATGAAATCAAACAGAGTAGACATTCCCAGAGGGAGTATTGTTTTGGGAAGCCACGCGATAGCATGTGAGTTCTGTGGTTGTAGTGTAAGCTGCATTTCAGACTGCAAGTTGTGTTCAGAGGAGTGAGCGAGCTGGAGCCTCTGGGTGTCCCCCACGACCTGCTATCAGCAGCCCACTCCCTCCCCCCGGGCTGACTGGGAGCCAGACAGTGTTGTAACTGCAGACGTCTTGCTGGTGGGTGGCGGTAGGGTTGGGGCTTCCCTGTCTACCCGGCGGGTGGAATAGCCTCCGCTCCCGGTGCCATCCATCAGAGGGTGACTGGGGATGGCATTGCTTACAGGGCAGCTAAGTCAATCCATTGGCTTCTTCAGGTGATGTTCTGGTGGTCCCCATCAAGCTCCACAAGTGTCCTTTCTGTCCGTACACTGCCAAACAGAAGGGCATCCTCAAGCGCCACATCCGCTCCCACACCGGCGAGCGCCCCTACCCCTGCGAGACCTGCGGCAAGAGGTTCACGCGGCAGGAGCACCTGCGGAGCCACGCCGTGAGCGTAAGTGCCCGGTCCACGTTGTCTGGGTGGCAGGGCTCTGGGGCGAGGGCTGTTCCTCATTTTACCCAGTGTGAGGGTAAAGGCAGCTTCTCGTTCACTTCCTTCTCTGCTGGGGGATTTCCAGAGAACTCTGAGTGTACGTTTCTGTTGCCAAAAAAGGCTGGGCTGGTGGCACTTAGAAAAAGTGAAAACAAGGGCTGGGGATTTAGCACAGTGGATAGAGCGCTTGCCTTGCAAGCACAAGGCCCTGAGTTCGATCCCCAGCACCAAAAAAAAAAAAAAAAAAAAGAAAAAGTGAAAATAAACAGTGACAGACTAATTTTCTAAGGGGAAGAGTCAAGAAAGTGTAGATCCTGCTCAGGGATGGCTGTCATAAGTGAGAGAACAAAGGGGTTAGTCAAGGAATTGTGGGTCTCTCCCCATTGGTGTGATGCCAAAGGGCAGCTGTGTCCTCAGTTTCCCACCAATTACAGCACCTTGGGGTGGTGATGGTGTGCTGCCATTTTATTAAAAAAAAAAATGGGGCTGGAGGTATAGCTCAGTGGGTGAGGGCTTGCTTAGCATACATGAGTCCTTGGTTTCAATCCCCAGGGTGGGGAAAAAAAAAAGTAAGCAAGGCATGGTTCTGTGTGCCTGTAATTCCAGCACTCTGGGAGGCTGATGCGGGAGGATCACAAATTCTAGGCCAGCCTAGGCACTGATTTAGAAGTGGCGAGAAAGGGAAGGGAAAGGGGATGAAAAAGAATTAAGATATGTTGTGTACGTTCGCCAACTTCCAATGATAAAGCTAATCATTATGTAAACATATACTAATAAAACTAAATTTTTGGGCTGGCGATTTAGCTCACGTGGTAGAGCGCCTGCCTAACAAACACAAGGCCCTGAGTTCATTCCCCAGGATAAAAAAAAAAAAAAAAAATCCAAAAAAAACTAAACTAAATTTTTTTTAAAAAGCTCAGTGACTGACAACCTCCCCATCTCAAAATTTTAAAAGGGGCTAAGGATTTAGCTCACTGCAAAGGCCTTAGATTCTTTTTTGAGGGGGTTGCTGGGGAACTCAGGGCCTTGTGCTTACAAGGCAAACCTCTAACCACTGAGCTAAATCCCCAGCAAATGTGTTAGATTCAATCTCCAGTACCACAAACAAGTGAAAACCCCATAGAAGGGAATAAAATGTTTGTAAGACATATGTCTAAAATATATAAATAACTGATAAAATAGTGAAAGGACAATCCAATTAAACATAGGCAAAAGATTTGAGTAGAGTCTTCGAGAAAGATGTACAGTAAACTATGGACAAGGTGGTCCACATTATTACTCTTAGGTAAATGCAAACAAAGCTTCCATAAGATGCCACTTTACACTCACTCTCCTCACTTGCTGGAATGATTATAATTGTTGGTTGACCTGCATCAGCTTCTCCCTGTCCCCTACCTCTTTTGTTGTTGTTGTTTTAAAATATTGTTTATTTACTTATTTATTTTTTGGTGCTGGGGATTGAACTCAGGGGCTTGTGCTTGGTAGGTAAGCACTTTAACCACTGAGCTAAATCCCCAGCCCCTCATTGTTGTCTTTTGAGACAAGGTCTTGCTGTGTAGCTCCGGCCGGCCTTGAACTTGCTCTCCCTGCCTGAGCCTCCCATGTGCTGGGATTACAGGCTTGTGCCTCTACAGCTGCTGTTCCTTCTAGAGGCTGTGATTGATTCTCAGAGCTCCTGCTGACTGGAGTTCCCGAAGAGTGCACACATTAGAGAGACAGTCCCTTTCACAGAGGCTGTTCTCCTGTGTGTGGAAAGGGGTCAGGTTGTCTTTTCTAGGATGCAGAACTTTTCTCCTAAATAAGCAATGCATTTATCAATGAGGAAGTCGGGATGAGGCATCTGCTGACACATCAGGGGAATATACTGTCTAACAAATCTGCCTTCTTAATAATGGAACAATCCAAGGTTTATTTTATAAAAGTCTAAAATACTGACTAGGACCAGGTGTGGCAGTGCATGCTTATAATCCCAGCACTCAGGAGGCCGAGGCAGGAGGATCACCACAAGGTCCAGGCCAGCCTGGGCTACGTAGGGAGTTCAAGGCCAGCCTGAACTACATAACAAGACTCTCTCAAAGATAAATAAATGAATGAATGAATGAATGAATGAATGAAATGAAATCCTGATAGGTTCACTGAGTGTTCTTTAGATGCCAAGCAGTAATGGACCAGGAATGAATGAGATTGCCACTGCCCCGCCCTCCTGGAGCTTACAGTCTAGTAAATTTTACCAATGATCTGTGAGAAGTGCAAAAGAAGAAGGCATATAGGTGAGAGTACATGGGTGAGGGACCTAAGCTGGCCTAGAGCATCATGGGAGACTTTCTTGAAAGGCCTTAGAGAGGGATGAGGAGCAGGCCATGGGGAGGAGGGAGTGCTTTGTGCATGGCCAATGTCCTGGCTAAAAAGGAGCTTGGTGAGACTCAGACCGACAGAGAAAGCAAGGGGAAGAGGGCAGGAAGTGAGGCTGAGGGGTCGGGCAGGGGCCAAGTCACATGAGGCCTCGAGAGCCTGGCTCAGCCCCTTTCACGTGACACGTGTCTGCTGTGATCATAGGTCCACAGATCCAGTCGTCCAATCATCTGCAAGGGCTGCAGAAGAACCTTCACAAGCCACTTGTCTCAGGGGCTGCGGCGCTTTGGGCTGTGTGACAGCTGCACCTGTGTCACAGACACTCACGAGGATGAGGACGATTTGATGCCCATTAACCTTAGCTTGGTGGAGGCTTCATCCGAAAGCCAGAAGAGTGACCCAGACAGTGACTGGCCAATCTACGTGGAGTCTGGTGAGGAGAACGACCCTGCCGGAGAGGATGCTGATGACAGATCACAAATTCGGCCCAACTTATCAGACCACGAGACTCTTACATAGCAATAAATTGGTAGATAGGACGTTTCAGGATGTGTTCTTGCTCCTTCGGCAGTGAAAGCCACCATTTGCCTGATTTTGTGGAACTCCAAAAGGAACCTTTTTTCCCCTCTGTTACTGTAATTTGTTTTTTGTGAGGCTTCATGGTAGAGGTTGGGTTTTGTGACTGAAAAGACTGACAGCTTTTTAGGGTGGTGTCTTTGGTTTCTGAAGGCTTTGCAGAAACCCTCAGAATTTCGAGTGAATTGAGGTTGGACATGAGGCTTCTTTTTTCCTACTGCGCATCTAAATCTGGTGAGGAGGAAGATAAGAAAATCTCCATGCACGTTTTCACATTGTCTCAATCCTCTGCATTCCTTTGTCATCATCCTCTTTCTCCGAAAAGGCAGTAAGAATACACAGTTTTGGGGTCACTCTCCCCTTTGGCAAGCCTCTCCTAATGGATTCCTCATTTTAATTTTATGGCAAAGTGTTAAAGAGGAAGTTTCATTGATAGAAAGCAGGCAGAGCTGTCTGTCTACATGATAATAAAAGTTACCATTGAAAGCTAAGACTGTAATTTTAAAGGCTGGGAGTATTTACATGCAGATGAGCATGGAAACTAGCCGAAAGGCTCATTAAGGGTACCCTAAATTGCCCATTTGAATTAAATTTTACATTTGCCCCAAAAAGAAAGCCTGTGAGCCAGGGGTGGGTGGTTGCCCTTTCTGGTTTAGTATTTGTCCATTACACACACACACACACACACACACACACACACACACACCCCACCTGTCCTGATATCATAAAATAAATCATCTGGGCTAAACTCAAAACACTCTTCTATGTTTCCTAGCCATTTCCCAGAGACATCACTGTGTAACCTGAAATGTAGCCACCCCTGACATTCTTTTACTTAGTTTAGGCCCAGAACTTTAATTGTAAGTCCATCTAAATCATTTAGCTTTTAAGAGACCTTGAAGGAAAGAGAACATTAGTAGAACAGGTTTTGAAAATTGTCTGCTTTTAACCTGCTCTGCAGCCGTACATGCTAACAAAAAAGGCTGAGCATAGAGGGCAGGAGATGCTAGGGATAAAGGACATACTCAAAAGTACTGTCGTAATTTTGTCTCATGTTGAAGTATCCAGAATGGATTTTAAAAGAAAACTCCTTGCTGTCCTGTAATTTTAGTACAGTGTGTCTCAAAAGGTGTTACAACTGCTTTTTTGTGTGTGTGCCTCTCTAACAAACAAAGCCTTATAAATTAGCTTCTAAGTGTTGGTCTGGATTTTGAAGAGTTAGAAAATTTTGGTTTTGAGGGTTTTTTTGGTTTTTTTTCCCCCAGTGCTAGAGATC
Source organism: Hystrix cristata (assembly GCA_004026905.1). Lineage (NCBI taxonomy): Eukaryota > Metazoa > Chordata > Mammalia > Rodentia > Hystricidae > Hystrix > Hystrix cristata. Next base: position 12,880 of record PVJO010027677.1, read on the forward strand.
GAAGCTGGGCTCTTGCACTGTGGCAGGCAAGTGCTCTACCACTGAACTGCACTCCCAGACCCTAGAAAGTTATTTAAATCATACTTCTCAGTTGTAGTTACACTTCTAGGACTGTGCTTCTCAAACTATGGCCACAGGCAGGTACTGCTCTGTAATTTTTTTTTTTTTTTTTTTTTTTTTGGGTGCTGGGAATCTAACTCGGGCCCTTGTGCTTGCAAGGCAAGCACTTTAACCACTGAGCTAATTCCCCAGCCCTGCTCTGTAAATTGTGGTCTGAGACAGGAGAATCAGAAACTAAGCATAAGCATATAGAAAACTTTATGATACTTTTCCTCGAACTCTAGGAGTGCCCAGATACATCCCTGGCCCTTTTTATTTTTTCATTTTGAGATAGTCTCACTAAGTTGCCCAGCCTTGAGCTTGTGATCTTCCTGCCTCAGTATTCCCAAGTCACTGGAATTACAAGTGTACACCACTACACTCAGCTTTTTGGGGGGAGGGGGCGTGCTGGGGATTGAACTCAGGGCCTTGTGCTTGCAAGGCAAGTGCTCTACCACTGAGCTAAATCCCCAGCTCCAAGTGGTGTCATCTCAAACAAGGTGTGGATCAGCTAGGGGTGGCAGCTGGTGAGTACATCGTGCAGGGGCTGGATACCAGGCCCTACAGAGAGAGAGGTCACATATTGGTCTGCAGGAGACTGGAAATTTAACAACTGGTCTTGTTCACAGGTCATATTGAAAATACATTGTTCTGGATCCAGAGTTCTACATTGAAAATGATCAGGAACCAGAAAAACGTTTCTTATTTGAAATGAACTTATTAGCTATTATTTTAAAAAGGGGGACCATAGCAAAAAGAAACTTAAATGGGTGTGTAGATTTATTTTGCAAGGAGTATGTTTGTTACTTTCGCTTTCTTGTTTATTTCTGATGTTTTAAATACAACTTTTCTACCTCATGATTTTCTTCAGTGATCCTGTGACTTGTTCACATCACTGAGTAAAAAGTTTCACATTTGAGATTTCACTGTAAGACAGAAATTCTCAACGGGGGAGCAAGTTTGCCCTGAAGAGGACATTTGGCAGTGTCTGGAGATGTTTTAAGCTGCTACGAGGTAGGACAGAGTGCTGCCAGCATCTAGTGGGTGAAAGCCAGGGATCCTGCTATATATCCAATAATGTGTAAGACAGCCCCACAAAAAAAAAAGAACTATCTAGTTCAAGATGTCAGAATCCCCACTGTAAAATAAAGTTGGATTTTTTTTCCCCTTTGTTTTTTAGTTTGAGACAAGTTCTCACTATGTAGTTCAGGCTGGCCTTGAACTCCCTAGGTAGCCCAGGCTGGCTTCAAACTCACAGCAATTCTCCTGCCTCAGCCTCGCAAGTGCTGGGATTACAGGTGTGTGCCATCACGCCTGGCTTTTGAAATTAAATTTTTAAAATGACCTTTAAGGAGTGAACTTAGTTTTATTTTCTGTGGCCAAAGCCATATAGTTCACAACTTGCCCAAAATCTGATTTTGGTTTCTGATGTGGAAACTTAGAAATTGTGACTCTGACTGATACACCCAGAACCATTACTAGGTTCTGATCTTTTTGTTAAATTACAAAGTAGAAGAATTATTAGGATGAAAACAGAACATGAAACTTACTATTTAAATGATTTGCTTTCTTCCATGATGTCTGATTGTTACATTCCTCAGTGCCTGTTTGGAATTTGTGTAATATACAATACGACCAGTCATTGGTAATAACTATGAGTTCTATCACTTTTAAAAGAGATACTTCCTTTACTTGGACCATGGGATCATAAACTGGACCTCTTTTAAATTTATATTCACATTTGATGGCCAGTATTTGTAATCACAGTGTCTTTGAGGATTAATTTGTGGAGCCCCCTCATGTCCTGTGCTGGGAATGGAACCCAGGATCTCACACATAGTAGGCAAGTGCCCTACCATTGAGCTATATGCCCAGCCTATTGTGACATTTTTATAATATGTAAATTCACAGCTGGGCCCAACAAAAATCATTAGTAATTGAGTTTATATTCTGGCATCTTTCTGGCATATTCAGTCCAAATCCAAAAAGGGATATTTTTGTCCCATGGTAAATACATTGCATGAAGGAGAGCAAGATTCGTCTTTGTAATGGAATTAAAAAGTACTACTCTTAGAGCACTTGTCTAGCAATCACAGGGCCATGAGTTCAATTCCCAGCACCAAAATGAAACAACAACAACAACAAAAGTTGCAATCTTGGGAATGTTGTTTCTCTTAGGGTCTGGAGACCCCCCTTCTCTGGAGTTGGAAACAAATGTAAATAAGGCTTGTAAGTGTAATCATTAAGAAATGACCCTAATGACAGGCGTGGTGGCATGCACCTGTAATCTCAGCATTCAGGAGGCTGAGGCAGGAGGATTGCCATGAGTTTGAGAGCAGTCTGGGCTATACAGTGAGTTGGAGGCCAGCCTGAGCCACATAGCTAGACCCTGTCTCAAAAAAAAAAAAAAAAAAAGCCAAGCAAAATAACCCTGAGCATTATAATTTCTGATCATTTGGCAGAAAGATGTCATTCTGATGTAAATATTTTGGTGGCCACTAGAGTTTGAATATTCTTTAAGAAAGCTGCTGCTTTGTGGCCTGCAAAATGTCGAGTTTCTGGTGGCTCAGGATGCTATGACGGGCTTTTTGTTGTTGTTCACTGATGTCGCAAAAAACCTGCCTAGAGGAAGTCACCAGGTAGAGCTGCTGTGCTGATTCTGAAAGCAGTGGGAAGAGCGAGGTGGCCTTTGTCCACTGGACTCAAACTTTTATTTGGGTTTTTATCTAGGTTTGCTTGTGGGTCCTTTCTGCACTGGGGAAAGCAGGATCTACGAGGTCTAGCGAAGGGGCACAGGGAGGGGAAAGGGCTGGGTGGGCGAGAAGTCCCTGTCACACTGTGTTTGAATATTGCCACTGTACTTCCTGTCGTTGATCTCTGGAGCTTGTCTTGTGTTTCTCGTGATTATGTGATCCCCTAGCCCCAAATAGGGGCACTGTATTCAGTTGTATATAATGGCCAGTGTTTCATTGATTGTACTTCCTTTATGGTTCACTTTCTGCCTAGTATTCCCATACTTCTCAAACCTTTTGTTGTACTATTGGAAATTTGAGTTCTGTCTTCCAATGATGCTTCTGTAGCGATAAATGAAGTTTTGGAGGAGATAGGAGTAGTTTGTTTGGATTCTAACATGTCCTGGCTTTAAAGGTGACAGTAGTAACTCATGCCATCTTGTGATCAAATGATAAAAGACCTTCACAGCTGAAGGTGGACATTTAGCCTCAAAACAGACCTTCTGTGTAGATAATTTTTCTATCGTCAGCTCTTCACTGACAATTATGGCTTTGGTGGGGGGCAACTTTACGTCTATCCTTTGTACACTTTTGTCAGTGGAGGTTAGGGTGAGGATTGTGTGCTTTGATGAAAGAAGGTTCAGTGGTAACAAGCTTGGGGATTTTGAGGGAAGGCATCACTTTGAGATGTATGTCTTGGTGACGTGTGATGGGTATGGATTATCTGTCAGGAAAACTGTGAAGGGTATGATCAGGATTTTCTTCAATAGCAGAAAAAAAACATGCCAGACAATTGCACATTTTTTACACCCCATCCATCACCCCTGTGGAGCTTCTACTGCTACTACCAGAAAAACAAGCAAAAAGTACTACAGAGCTTCTAGAGGTCTGCTTAGGCTAACTGAATATTTACAAACATTCAGTTTCGTAAGCCTCCAAGCTTAACATCAGATTCTCTCAGAAGGATATAGAATGGGAAGTGCACCTTGGAGGCAGTGGAGAACCAGATGTTGTTCTTCTGTGGGAATCCCTGCAGCTGTCCATATGATGTAGCTCCGGTGCAAGGAGACAGATCAGGCAAGTACAGAAGCTGTCTTGGTTTAAAAGCCTCTTGCCCCACAAGAACAAATATCTCTCATAACAACCTCATAGATGTAATTTCTGAGATTTCTATAGAAGACATGTCTGTTTCAAGAGCCACTGAACTTGGGAAGCCCAAGCTATGGCTTCCTATCAGGCATTTATACTTCTCCAGGTCCAGCCTAGGTGCAGTTTACCATTTAGGAGTCATTTCTACCCTAAGTTGCTTAGCAACATAGTTAACATATGACTCTATTAGGTTGCCAGGGGAACAGAGTTAGAAAAGTTAACCAGAGGTCAAAATCTCACTCAGAAGGGGAACAGGTTTTGTTAATCCTTTACCAAATGGTATGCAAATAGTAGCTATTCCACCTAATTCTTATAAAATATAGCCAGAGGAATTTCCTACTAAATATAGCTAACACCAACTCATTTTTCCCTTCTTGAATAATATTCCTTCTTTGTGCTTAGTTGCTTATGAATAATGCTGTCTGCGGATTTTGCTGCAGTAGTTGCAAGAGTTGGATAAATAACCAAAATGGCCCCATTAAATGTCACGTATCCTCTGGTGCTATTCATAATTGGGAGGTACAGTACATCATACTGTGGGCATCACTGAATGAGAGCTTCTGCAGACTCCGTCAGTCATATTTAGAGAGGAACCTGCCCACTCAGCAGCCAGAGCACACCAGGCTCTTGATGGCGGTATCTCTTGCCTGTGGCAGTTGCTCCTAGCTCGAAGGTATGTGAGGCTAGCTGGTTATTTACTCATCAGTTTATATAGAGTCCTAAGCAGGGGCCATTCACTATTGTTTCTTCAATGAACAGGACAATCTTAGCCTTCAGGGAGCCTGTAGTGCATAATCAGGGAGGTCAATAACTGTGGGGGTTTAGAACAGTGTGCTGGGTGTGACAATACGGGCAATACAGGGGCTCTGAGACTATGAGGGTGGGACTCCTAGGCCAGGCTTTGAGCCTCGGAAAAGCCTTCCTTGTCTAAACTGCTATTATTGTGATCCTTCCCAGCTAGTGAGCTTCTGTTTATTAGCAATTTAAACAGTTTCTGAAACTGCTTGCCTTTTCCAAACATGGTATCTTTGGACACTTAAATTACCTGTTTCATTCAAGTATGTAAAAATAGAATGCACATTTCAGAATACCCTAGTCTTTAGAAAATATGTGTCAGATGCTATGGCTTCCTTATTTTAAAACAATAATAAAATAATATAAACAATTGTTATTTGTCAATTAAAGACAAAGCAACAACGAGTAACTTCCCATTATATTGATCCAGTGTAATAAGGTGGAAGAAAAATATTCTTACTGTGATGAACAAGAAGGAACCCCACAGTGTCTGGATTGGATCTTGGCTGGCTGTGTGAACTGGCTAATACACTGGAAATCAGGATAGATATAACACAGGACCATTAAATCAAAGGATCTGAGAGCTAGAAAGGACCTTAGAAATAGTCTAGTCTAGTTCCATTTTACAGAGAGAAGAAATGACTACTTCTTACTTCCTACACAGCTGGGTTAGATCAGAAACCAAGTCCCGACAGGCCACTGTTGATAACAAACAAACATGTTAGGGCAAGCAGAAAAGACCATCTATAGATAGCATTTGTTCCCTTGGATACCTATCAGACCGAAGTGCTGTTTTGGCCTCTTATAATAAAGTATGCTCTGTGTGATCATGGCCTGCATTCTTGTAATGCTTAGACAGGGAGGGAAAAAGTCACAAGTTCAGCAGTTAATTTCTTTGTCCTATAATATCCACACATATCTGCGGCAACGTAATCACCATCAGGCAAACACACACACACACATGCACACACATCAGAATTTTCTTTGTTTGGTTACTTAATATATCATGTATTTTATTTTAAGGGTGTGTTTTACTTGTAAAAACTTTCAACCATAAAATATATCCTATATTTTCTTGAAGTTACATTTTCCCAATCTCCACAGCCGATTTTTGAAATGTAAATTGGGCATGATTCAGAGAACTGACAAGGATGATCTTATTCAAAACAGAAAACTACATATATTTAGTTCAGCAACCTATATACTATTATGGTATCCAGTGACAATGTATTTTAGGTATTTCCCAAATCGGTGGATTTTAATAAATTTACTATAAATACAAATTTCAATTAAAAGTCTTCCATAACATACAACAGTTATTAGTAGAACAGATTAGCCACTTATGTAAAAATACTTAGTAGTCTTGCTAGCCCTTGATGAATATTTATCAAGTTTGAGATTAAAATCAATTTAAAACAATCGAGAGTGCAAATCATCTTTAATTTGGTTAAATCAACCTGCAGGTAAACAGGAAATGGTCTCAAGCTAAATTTTCCCCTTGATTTGTATAAAGCCAGACTGAGACACCCCAGTGACAAGTTTAGAAGAGGGAGTGCCTCATGAGGTTCAAGAAGAGGTCTTGCTCATTTTGGCCTCGTGAACAGATGC
>PVJO010027678.1:0-19308 GCA_004026905.1 Hystrix cristata
CACACACACACACACACACACACACACACACATATACATATATATTTTTTTCACATTTTTAATCATTTATCAGTCAGTGGACACTTAGGCTATTTCTATTTCTTGGCTATTATGAGTATCATCATAATAAACATGGAAGTGCAGACGCCTCCTCCACACACTGATTCTGTTTCTTGTGGATATATACCCAGTAGCAGAATTGCTGGGTCCTGTGGTAATACTGTTTTTAATTTTTTGAGGACCTGCTGTACTGTTTTCTGCGATGGCTGTATTAATTTACATTCCCAACTCCATATCCTCGCCAGTACTTCTAACCTTTATCTTCTCGATAGGACCTTCCTACATAGAGTGACATGATATCTCCTGGCAGTTTTGATTTGCATCTGTCCAAGTCAGTTTGTGCCCAGAATCGTGGAAAAAATTAAGTTCACGAATCAAGGTATCACTGTAACTGGTGAACGATAAGGGTCTAGTTGCATGCTTCTGCATATGGATACCCAATTTTCCCAGCACCATTTATTAGAAAGACTGTCCTTTCTCTAATACATGTTCTTAGCGCCTGGGTTGAAAACCTATTGACTGTAGAAGTCTAGGTCCACTTCTGGGGTCTTCATTCTGTTCCATTGGACTGTATACCTGTTTTTGAGCTCTCACCCTACTGTTTTATTTACGATGGCTTCACGACAAGTGTTTCGAAGTCAGGTTGTACAGACTCCCTGCCTTGTTCGTTTCACTCGAGATTGCTTTGGCTAACAGATTATTTCGTGTGGAGTCTCTGATCATTTTGCCTTCATTCTGTCAGCAGTTTCTCTAATGTGTCTCTGGGCTGCGCAGGCTGTGCTCCTGACTGTCAGCGCCCTGCAGGCAGCCTGCCCGAGGCCCTGCTGCCCATGGTGCGTGTGGGTGTGCACGGTGGGGAGCACGGGACAGTGCCAGGCCGGGAGAAGAGCTGGGAAGACCGAGTCCACTCCAGCCTCAGACTCCATCTCTGGAGGGCTGGGCCTCTCCCCTTTCCTTCCCTTCCTCCTGGTTTCTGTCCTCCCTCCTGCCTCCCCTCATTAGATTTTAGTCAGCAGCAGTTCCTTCGAGAAATGACATAATTTAACTTGTCTGTCACTGAGTAAAAAGCTGGACAATAATCAGAATATAGGGTTGAATTTCCATCCTTTTCCCACAGCACGACTCTGAGTGACTTTGACTCCTAGCACAGAGGGGTAACGGTTCTGCCTCAGGTGTCCGGGTTATTGGGATTGGGTCAGAGAGGAGGATAACACGCTTCCGCCATAAGCAAAGTCAGAGGATGCAAATGGTGTTCATTACCTTTGGAAACATTATTAGCGCGAGACTTTGGAAAGGCCAACTTTAAGGCAGAATCCACTAAGCACCAATGAGAAGAACAGAGCACACACGGTCCATGTTCAGGCCCGTCCCTGGGAGGCTCCAGAGAGACGGGAGGTGACCCCAGGGATGACCGGCAGCAGCACGGAGGAAGCCAGCTCCGGGAAGGGCGCAGGGCGGGGTCGGCACCAAGCGTCGCTCGTGCTCGTCTGCAGACTCGGGTGGTCCCCAGAGAGCTTCCTGAAGACCTTGCAGCAACCACAGAGAAGTCGGCTCCCCCAGACCTTGTTGCAAAGCCTTCATGGTGTCATTTTATCAATACGACCTAGTTTAAAGCACGCATTTGGCCCTTTAGCAGGGTTCGGATGATGGCTGCCGTGTGTTTAAATCTCTAGCGGCACGAGTAGGACGTTCACTTGATGTTTAATCATTTTAGAGCACAGATATATCTGAGTGTATTTGAAGCTTCGTTTTCCAAAGTGGCTAATAAAAATTTTATAATCATGCGGAGAATAGACTCCTTGTTTTTCCAGAGGTGTGAGTGTGCCGTGCTGTACTTAAATTTAGTAATTCAGAGAGCCCCTGACACATGAGCTCGTTCCCTTCTGCAGAAGGGCAGCGCTGCCTGAATCTACTCGGTCTGCAACATCAAAAATTCGGTATAAACGTGTTTGAAAGTGGCAAATTGCAAAACTTTCACCATTTAATGTTTTTCTTTTGGTTCAATAGTGTTGTGGCAAAATTTGGTGAATATTATGTAGACCACAGATTTGATTAAGGATTATTATCATTTGCTTTAAATGTCATTAATATTTGACTTGATAAGTTTTATTATTTGCTTCCGGTATGTTCAATTTTTTTCAGTGCATTTTATCACACAAGGATAATCTTCCCTAAAATTTATTTTAGGTTTTGAAACTAACCTGAACCTAACCAACCAGGATGGTCCCGGGACATCAGAAATCACTTCCGAGACTCAAGACAGAAATGCAAACAACCACGGAACTCAGTTCTCCAATTCAGTGTCCAGGGCTGTAACTGCTGAAAACGGAAATTCTGTCTCAAACGGTAAGCACTTCTAAACTCAGAAGTAAGTACATAAAAGTTTCAGACTGAATCACCTTTCTAAGAAGAACAGATTTAAAATATAAAGGTGAAGTAGGCTTAATAACTGGAAAATAGGATATAAACCGTGAAACTCCACTTGGGTATTATTACCAGAACATTATGGCTTATGTTTGGAGTTAGAATTGCACTCACTATTTGGATAATTTTCAGAGATTTTATGTAATATTGTTCCATTAGGACTGCCATAAAATTAGTCTTATACTGAGAAGAAGGAGGAGATGGATGTTCTACCATCATTGATTAATTAAAAAATACTTCCCCATAACTAAGAAATGTGGTGGAAAATGATATTGAAGGAGTTGTAAATGCCAAACTGCCTTTAGTTTTTTTTTTTTTAAGTGTATCAATGAGTACACCATTTAGAAGTTGGCTTGACTACATGTATCCAAAACTGTAAATAAATATTTTCTCCCACACATAAAAGAAGCCTAGGGCTTCTAGTAACATCTGGTGACAAACTATCAGACCACCCTTTCCATAAAGACATCCAAGAGGACTGAACAGGTATTTTTGTGTCATCTGATTGAAAGCTCTAGAGAAGCGTCAGGACGGTGTGCTGCTGGGAAGGGACTGCTGTGGGCTCCACCTGGCCTTCCCCCTAGTGGCACTGGGGACACTCCCAGAGGACAACTGGGAAGCCCCCATGCTCCTCACTGCCTCCCGGGATCAAAGGGCAGGGACCGAGTCCAGGGCCTGCCGAGGCCTTGGGCTGCGGCTATGAAGTGTCCCTACAATGGGCAGTGTACTGGAAAACCACGAACTACAGCTCAGCCGTGAAATGCTCAGTCTCAGCATTGGACTGAGGGGCCTGGAGTGGTAGGGCCACCCAAGCGCTTGGGAGAAACTCATGTAGATCTGTCCTCAAGCACAGGATTGCAGCCCAGATTTCAAGATAGTCTCACAAGCCATTTCTCAAAAGCAAAATCCAACACACGATCAAAAATAAACAGACACATAAGCATGCAAGACAAACTGGGAAATCACTACTTCTTGTCAATCGTAGGACGTTCCAGGGCTCTGAAAAGATTGTAGATCAATGACATGTATCTTAAAAGTACGCCAGCTTACCCCAACCGAACAGATGAAAGAATTTCAACAGAAATGGAGACTCAACGAAAGCTAGCAAATGGAAATTCTGAAATTGAAAAACACAGTAATAAAATGAAGTACAGTAATGGATGGAATGTAATTAGACAGTTCTTTACAACAAAACAGGAAGGTCAGAGGAAGTGGCAGATATGTGAGGTCATCTCCAGGGTGAAAGACATGGAAGCAAAAGAAAGAACAGGAATTCTAGAAAATGATGGGGAGACATGAAGAACACCATGAAAAGAGCTATAGGAATTTTAGGGGAAGAAGAGAGCATCCACGTGCACATGTGGAAAACAGATTTCATGAGAAGTTCCAACACTAAGGAGCGACTTGAGAAACAGATACGGCGGCGCACGCCTGTCATTCCAGCACTCTGGGAGGCTGAGGCAGAAGCATAGCATGTTTGAACCCAGCCTAGGCAACTTAGTGACTTAGCGAGACCCTGTGTCAAAATCAAAAGGCCTGGGATGTAGTTGGGAACTGGGTTCAAGTCCCAGTACTACAAGAAAAAAGAGAGAAGGAGAGAAAGAAGGAAGGAAGGAAGGAAGGAAAGGACAGAGGGAGGGAAGGGAAGAGGGAAAGGACTTGTTATAACATACAGCATGCACATTCTGCATGACTCTGCGACCCTGCTTCTAAGTATGAGATGCAAACATGCCCACACAAACAACCGCATAGTTATAGTACCTTCCTTCAGAATCATGTGAACCTGGAAATCACTACAACATCCTTCAACTGGTGATCGGGTTTTAGTTATCCTTCACTGCGCAACAAATTATCCCCCAAACCTAGAGACTTACCGCGACAGTAGTCATTTTATATTTTCTGAGGGCCTGGAAGCTGGGCGTGGCTCAGCCACATGCCGATGCACTGGCCCCTTGTGAAGCAGAATTAAACCACCAGCTGAACCTAGAGTGGTCGCGAGGTTTGACTGAAGGAGGATGCATGTGCGAGGTCACTTGCAGGGCTATTGGCTGGTCTCAGAAGAATCCATGTGCAAGTCCATGGCCTGGGCCTCTCCACGGGGCATCGCACACGCAGCAGCAAATCCAAGAGAGTTCCCAGGATGGGAGCCACTACTCTGCATGACCTGGTCTTGGGAGGGACATCGCAACACCCTGCCACATTTCCTCTGCAGGAAGTGAGTCGGTAAGCCCAATGCACACTCCACGGAAGAGAGCTCTGTGGGGCGAGAGCTCAGAGCAGGCACTGCAGGCATCTCATCGGCCGACCCAGCACACGGGTAAATTCTGCCGCCAGTAAGAATCGCCCTCTACTGTGCACAAAAGCGGCTGGTGGCATGGGTGTGTTACACTTGGTGGAAAAAGTCAGAATCTAAGGACTGCAAGTGTGCTTCTGCTTACCAGGTGTGATCAAACAGTACAGCAAATATGAACTTTTACAAAAACTTACTACGGTAAAAGACCCATTGCCACGAATTCCCCTCAGAATCCTGCCCTTCACTTAGAGCACACTTATCCCATCCTTCTTCTGACTTTCTGCAGCAGTTCTGGAAGTCCTGGGTGTCTGATTGGATTCAAAATGTTCACCTCTCCTGGTCATTTTGACTTTGGGGAGGAGCGGGGCGCTGAGCCGTGTCAGACCCAGTGAAAAAGATGGGTGAGGACACGGTGTCATGTTTTTATTTGACAGAAACTACAATTTAGGAGCTCAGGGCCGTCACAAAAAGACCTTCAGGAAAGAGCACTTTCAGAGCTGCTTTAGACAGTGGTGAGAACACTGGGATATGTGTTTGAATGTTTAACTGTATAATATTTAATTTTTAAAATGTTTAATTTTTTCTGTGTTTTAAGTGATCCTAGAACAGTAAGTTCCGAAAGCTCAGTCTTACTCTGAAAATTACAACAACGCCAAACACCAACCAAACAGGCCAACCAAACAGGCCAACCAAACAGGCCAACCAAACAGGCCAACCAAACAGGCCGAGGCCCCTGGACCGAAATGGGAACGTTTGTGGTGAACGCACCTTGAAATTCGGAATAGAAAAATAAGCCTTTAGAAACGCTAGGCTTGTAACCTCAGCATGTGACAAGTCGTGCGCGTCCAAATTCTGGAAGACAGATATATATGTTCTTCCTCAAATGCTTACAGGGACCAGATTTTAAAGTAAAACTGGTTCTATGTTGTCATTCATTGAAGATCACTTGAAAATCTCAAGAATTATGTGCACAAAAGGAAAACTGTTGCAACGGAAGATCTGGTCTTTCAAAGCTACTGGACACATTTATGCTGCTGCGGTTTTGTGAGCACCGTGAGTTTCTGGATGCCTGAAATTTCTCCATGATCATCAATCTATCCAGCATCACGCCCTAGACACTTGGGCGTCAGGAGGCCTCTGCTGATCAAATCAGTTAAAGGAGCCAGCAAATACAATCCAGAGAGCAGTCAGAAAAAGCCTCCTGTCCACATTATCACACCTGAAGAAGTAAGACATGTGCTCCTTACGTTAAGTAAACGATCCAGACACCTCTTAAGGTGATCGTCAGTGCAGACTTCTCACTCCCACAGGATCATCGGTGTCGTTTCCAAATAAAGCCACAAGATGAAAGTAAATGTTTAAAATAAACTTTTAAAGTCCAAAGTGAACCGGAAAAAATGTTCTTTTCTAGGAAATTATTTTTCTTTGGAATGCCAGGATCAGCACACTACCTCTGCGTCCCAGAAATAATGATCTGTTTGTTCATTTGCCGAAATACAGTTATGTGTGCATAATTATAGCTATCACTTACTTTAATTGCCATCCTTCTATGATGTGAACACAGACTTAGATCTGTTTTTGTATACTTAATTATTCCCCGGGCTTGTGATTGTTTATCATTAGATTAGAGAGCAGTTTTTCACTTGTAGAATGTTTTAGCTATATCAAACAAAATATTGTGAATATGAAGATGTTTATTGTGTGGAGAAATAAAGATATAAAAATTTCCAACAAGGATATTTTATCATGGGCGTGATTTTCTGTCTCATAGCTCAATGAGCATACACTGCACTGCTGAGCAGCAGGAGAAATGGCAATTAAAGCCATTCGGTCTGACGCGTTTCCATTTAGGTTTCTGTGAAATGGGCTCGTTTTGTCCACATGGTGCACACCCTCACTCCACACGCGGGAAGGGTTTTCTGTGCTGACAGAAGGCTCGCTGAGGTGAAGGGCCGTTGAGCCCGTGCACGGGGCCAGAGAGCTGAGGCCGTAGCGTGACCTGAGCGCTGTGGCGAGCTCAGCTGTGGTGGGGACACAGAAGGGTGACCTCCATCAGCCAAGCCTTGGGACAAATCCACACCTCTGCCCAAGGAGCCGCCAAAGTACACATTCCACAACCTCACTGTGTCTACAGGAATTGCGCTGAGTGCTTGGAAACTGTACTGCTATCATCTAAATCAAGGTGCAAAGGCCAGAATAAGGGAAGCGCCCTGCCCGGACTTTCTGGAGTATTCTGCAGTTGACAATTTTGAGCAATACATGGCTTTGCAAAGAAAGAAAACCCCCTGGGGCTTCCACCAGCCTTGCCCCTCTTCCTCCCGGTGAACAACATTTCGAAGTCATATCTCGTCTTCTTTGGACCTCATTTAATTAAATTTTCTGCACTGCTGTTTTTAAACAGTGTGACATTGTTCCTGGGGCTTACGGCAGCTCCCCATGTGGGTCCAATCCCCAGCTCTGACACTTACTTAACCTCTCAACCTTTTGATTTTCTTGTCTTAAAAATGAATATGATTTAAAAACCCACCCCACAGATTGCTACAGGGTTTTTGTAGGATGATGCTAGTACAAAGTTGGCGCTCAGTAAATACTACCTGTATGCAGTTATTATAAAATCTTGAAAGAGTTTTAGAGCTAGAAGATCCATATGGAGTTTTCCAATAAAAACAGAAACTGTGTGCAGTGGACAGAGGTGGCGAAAGGTGGTGAATCAAATTCTCCAGGATCACACAGGCTACAATGCCAGCATCGATGCTTTCTGACTTCTTCACACATAGACTCGAATGTGCCATGTGTATAGTCGAACGTACATATCACTTTGATGGCCTACCTGCTATTTGGGAAAACAACACACATTACAATCTGTAGCCCCTGGGGCGACTATAAGAGTATATGGTAGAATTCAGGAGAAGTCTGTCTCCTCCTTGGTTGGAGGTTTCAGAGTAACATGCAGGGCAGAGTGGAAGAGGAATCCTCGTGGACAGGCAGCGCACACTGTCAGCGCAGCATGCAATCAGCTCACCAGTTGGGTTGCAGTAGGCGCTGGGCTGGGCAGGAGAGGGGCGCCGTGACAGCCACCCGAGCGACGCGAGGTACCCTCCATGCGCACATCAAACGCTGATGATGCCTGCTGGAAAGACTGCAAAGCAGGGCATTAGACTCAGCTACTCCCCTTCAGCTCTCTTCCCGTGACAGTCAAAGACTAGTCCAAGACCTTCCCGCGAGAGTGAAGAGGTAAAGCTTGAGTTAACTACATTACAGTAACCCACGCACACCCGCGTTTATAGCAGCACCGTCATAACAGCGAAATCTTGGAAGCAACCTGTATGCCCACTGACAGATGAATGGATAAAGAAAACGTGGTATTTATACACAATGAAGTACTACTCTGCCAAAAAGAAGGATAAACTTGAATCTTTCAATAGGAAAATGGATGCACCTTGAGACCGTAATGTTAAATGAAATAAATCAGATTCATGAGCTTAAATATGTCATGGTTTCTCTTATAGAAGAAACCCAAAATGAATAAAGTGCAAAACAGAAGATAGATAATAGGAAACTGGGAGGTAGGTCTTTTATAAAAGGAAAGCGGACCAAGAACTAGGGAGAGGATGTAAAAAGAATGAAGATGTGTTCTGTGTGTGCACCAACTCCCCACGATGAATGTGATCATTATGTACCACAAACACATACTAATAAAAGTAAAAGTTGAAAACGGAGCCCAGGAGAGTCAATGCTAAGTGTCACTTGAACCAGCTAAGAGTCATGATTACTCTTTCTTTCCATGTAAATGAAGGGGTGCTCTTTGCTATTTTTAAGAAAAGTACCTGATGGTACTCCTGCGTGTGCATGGCAGGGTAGGAGATAAAGTCCGGGACACTGAGTTGTTGTCCCTTTACTGAGCCTTTTCAGGTTTGTGTAGCACCAGGGAACATGCAGAACAGGAGCTGAGAGAAGCAGGTGGCAGGCGTGACTGTGGGACAAGAGACCGTGTGGGCGTGCTGAACTCGGAGGGCCGGGAAGATCTAAGCGGAGGCGGACTCCAGGGCTGGATTTGGAGCTCAGGAAATGAGAAACCTTCTCACAAAGGATTATCACATACGTGATGCAAGTGACACCTTCAGAGTTCAGATGAGGACGCCAGGGTGAAATCACAGAAAGGGCAAGATTTGTAGCTAAGCCGGGACAGGTATTGTCTTCGGCATCGGGGCAGAACCAAAGAGAGGGGGAGAGAAGCCGCAGGTGTGTGTGCTGTCCCTCTGCAGAGCAGCTCTGTCCCCCCAGAGAGCCAACACCGAGGCCCCGCTTGACCATCAGTGTTCCCGCAACACTGGTCAGCAGCCTTCACCCCTCTCATGCACAGCGGAAGTCTCTACACTTCGGGGGACGACGATGCTCCTCTCTGCCCAGGAGGGAGCCCCGCAGTATTAAAGTGTCTGCTCAGTTAGCGACACACACAGGCTCACGTGTTTGTGGGTGGGGGGCATGGCTCCTGCGATGTTTTAAAAGACGGGAAAACATGGATGGAATAACATTGAATTATTATGAGTCCCAAGTTTGGAGATGGGATGTGGAGTTTCTCTTCATATTCTATTTTGTATTAAATCTGAAAGTTCTGTAATAAAATGTTGTAGTCTTTATTATTTTGGTAGATAAAATAGGTAAAATAGGTAAATCTTACATTCATGTTTTGGATTTTCAATAAACATGAACATGCTTATATTTTCTGGTCATTTTTATATCATTTCTTCTTAATTTTCTATGTACGTGCTTTGTTCATTTTTAAAAATGTGAGCATAGGCCCCTTATTTTGATCGGTAGGGTGTTTTAAGAAAAACAAAATCTTTTATTTCTGTGTTCAACTGCTCTATGTTGTTCTTCGTAAATTTGCGTTTTATTTTATGGTATTTTCAAATGTATTTGTTTGTTCACACGGAGGCGACATTAGTCCACTTTTCCCCTCCCCATGTACACCTGTGGTGTCCACAGTGCCCCCCCGTTGTCATCAGACACGTTCACTCCTGTGAACCGCACAGTAGAGCCTGCTCTACCTTCCGGGGGGCCTCAGTTCCCCGCCTGGCCACAAGCTTCCTGTGCCTCCCCGGCCACACCCAGTCTCCCTATCCCCTCCCGGCGGGGCTCTGCCCAGGCCTGCTCACTGGCTCTTCCCATCCCAGACCCAGGCACTGAGCAGCGAGTGCCCCCAGGACACTCTCAGGCTCAGGGCTCCTTCCTCCCTCCCCCTATTCTGGCCGAGTGGCACTGGGTCTGGTCCCACTGAGTCCCACTAAGTCCCACTAAGCCACAGCTCCTCCAGAGTAGGGGCCCTGTTTTCTTCCACATGGTGTTTCTCCCTGCTTTAATCAGAGGTGCCCATAAATACTGCTTAATTTTGTTTCCTCTGCATCATGCTGTTGATTTGGCTCTGGGTTTGTAGCCTTAGCCTCTATACTGAGTTCCAGTTTCAATTCAAACTTCTAGTGTGTAATTTAGTCTTTAAAAGTGGAGCCTAGCTCCCCTCTTCTGCTCAGATCCCTTGCAGCTGGACAAGGGCTGAACCTGGCCTTTGACCTGCTCCTCCGTCGGCCCTCCACCCACCTGTGCCCCTCGGGGGAGGATGCGCCAGCGCTCTGCTTCTCTGGTTGCCAAACCCCACTCTGTGCCTCATCTTGGCAGGCGGACTGCGTCCCGCCTGCTGGAATTTGAGTGCTCTCACACCAGCAGCTTGCCTAGAACCTTCCTAGTCTACACAGCCTTCCCCCCGTCAGTGGCAGATAGTGCTGCCAATGGCCAGATGGTTCTCCAGCCCAGAGTCACCACCCAGCGGGGTCGGTGTCCAGGGCTGCTGACTGCCCTGCCTCGGGAAGTTAACCTTTGCGCCTGGGGAAGTTTGTCCACTTAGCAGGAAGATCAGTCGCCAAGTTCCGCCACATGTTGCTGGGATCATGTGGATGTCCCCGAGGAACCAGCCACTGCCTATAATTGGAAAAATGTGCAGTAATTTTCTAATGATTTTTAATTTAGCAATCATGTATATGTTTAATCAATTAAACTGTGCCAGTTAATTATGCTTTCAGAGGGCAAGAGTAATTGCTTGAGTATGTAAAGTTCTTAGGGTGAATTCATTCCATTGGGTGGTTAATTCTCTTCTCTTCCACTCATGTTTTTAACCAAGTGACTTGTGACAACATTTGACTCCTCCATCTTGATGGCTGTCAACCATTGCAGGGGGACAGATCTGTCTGCAGGGCACGTTTGGTAATAACGAGGCACCGTTTCGAGGGACGTGGATCAAGGTGCTTCTGGGATCTAGAGGCAGGAGCTGGGTGTGCTGCAGAAATAGCCTACAGCATGTACGACAGCCCCATGACAATCAGCTGTGTGGCCAAAGTCTGAGGCTGGACGTCGGCCCTACCACACGGAGGCGGGTTAACGGTTTGTTCAGAGCGCCGCAGAGCCTCTGTGCCAGCTGGAGAGGGCCCTGGGAACCACCGTAATCCTGTATCTACCCTGCGCAGTTGGTGTTGGATGAAAATCTTGAGTGGCAGCTCCTCCGAGCCCTCCGCTTCCCCCGGAAGCTCACACAGTCACTTCACCCTTCTCTGTCTTCCCGGAAGTCGCCTGACACACGGCTTTGGTGACGGCACCTCCGGAAGCAATGCAGTGTGCTCCTCTTCCGCGGCGTCCGGCTTGTCTTCCCCGGCCAGCCTTCCCAATACTGCTCCTCCCTCCAGCACTTCTTGCTCGGTTCTGAGCTGCTCCGACCTATTTCTTCGTTCCTATGTCCTCTCTTCTGTCAGTATGCTTCCTCTTTTGGCAATACTCTCTCTTCTATTGTGAGTTTAATATTCAATTCGTGTTTATCTCTGTTTCCATCCGTGAAACACAGCAGTGCTAGTTTTTTTCACTTGGTGCAAAAATTGCTTTATTGGGGGAAAGTTGGCACACTTAACTTTTGGCGTGTGCACCCCGCAGGTCTCCCTGAGGATGATGGGTACTCGCGGGTGTGTGTGAGCGGCACGGGGACGTCCTCCTTCCAGAGACATCGGGAGAGTCACACCACTCAGGTATGGACCCTGCGAGTCCACAGACACTTAGGCTGCGGCTGACATCCCTTCAGTTAGGGCCGGAGCCCCTTCAACTCAGCATTCTTCTCCACTATCTCGGCTGACTCCGATTTCTGCTTGTTTCAACAGAAAATAATAATATTGAACACAACTAAAAAATAATTCATGTTTTGAATTGATTATTGCGGACATAATGTATGTGGTGGGATAATTCACACTCAGGTGACAGTAGTGGTACAAAGCCTGCTGAAAGATGTTAACATGTTTTCCACATTTGCTCTTGGCTGAGATAAAGGAGCGGCAGTGAGCGAGGTGTGGAAAGAAACCCTCGCAGCTCTGAATGCGGCCCTGGCTGCCATGGAGTCCGGGTCAGCACCTCCAAGGTCCATGCAGCCCGGCTCCGTTGCAGAGAGTGTCGGTCGGGAGCAGTCAGGTCAAACGAGGGCGCAGCCACAGGAGCTCCTGTGTGTGGTGGGCACCGTGTCAGTCTTAATGTGTTTACTTGGGCTTTGAAATCTCACAAAGTGAAGATTACTCAAGGGAAAATAAGGACACCGGTTGTTAGGGTTTGTATCGGGACGTCCCCCAAACCTTGACTGGCTCAAGTGGCGCTGTCCTCCTAGGTGGACCGGTCCACGGTAAGTTTACTGGTAGGAGGGTGGTCTGGAGGCCTGACCCGGAAGGGTTTATCTCCCCCGCTGGCTCCCCTGCTGCCTCCAGCCTCCAACCGGACCTTCTAACACACAGGCCGAAACGGGCTGCCCTTTATGTCGCAGGCGTCAGGTGCTCGGTCCCAGTGAGGAGACACTAATACACTAGATTTTGTAGAAGAGAAAGGATTTACATGATGGAAGTTCGCACTTTTTTCTATATATGCTGTGTATTTTATTTGTACATGTTTGCAGTACACGAAGGTGACATTCATCTCAGGGAGGAGATGCATGTACGGAGCACAGCTTGATTCTTTTTTAATTCTCCCCCCACCTGCCTGGGTCTCTAAATGCCCTTCCCCACGTCCACTCCTTTTTTATTATTATTATTAGTTCGTGTTTATTACATGTAATGTTTACATTCATTGTGGGTATTTGGTACATATAAGTGCCAAGTCTTAAATCTTCCTCCCCGCCCCCCTCATGCTCATGCTTCCGGACTCCTTCCCATCTGCAAAAGACCTCTTTCCTGTTTCCTTCTATCATTGCTGTATTCTTGTAAATGAGTCTTTTAATTACCATCTAAAAAGCTGGTATATTTCATTCTAGGAGGTGCACAAACCAAAGATTTTAAACACGTTATCAATATACTAAAATATTATTGCTTTGGCAACAAAAATCTTTTATGGCGTTAGAGTGCGATTTTATTATGTCTTACATCTACATAAAAAAATCTTAAAAACTCAGCTAAGAACGCAGATGTTTGCACAGAATCAACTGGCCAGTGTGTTATGGCTTCCGTGGGAATATTTAGAATTATGTCAGCATGACCACATTATCAGCTGAGATTTTTACAAATAACATTGATGAGGTAGGGAGAAAAATCGATATTTCAATCTTAAAAATAAATCTTCCAGTAGGCAGTCTGCTGAGGTCCTCACCCTGAGACTCACGGGGTCCCGATCTGCCCTCCTTGCCGTGGGGACGCGGCTCCTTTGCCTGGGAGGCACTGCAGACGCGCGGGCTGAACTGTGCCCGGGTGGACTCCTTGTGGCGACCTGATTTGGGAGTGTCCTAGAGTGGCTCCTCCTGCCTATGGCACAAGGACAGGCCACCTGGCGCCCATAGCCGCTGCCCTGTAGCTCACAGAGGGAAGGGGCCATTAGGAAAGAAGGTTCATGAAACAGGCATCTCTGGAAAAGTTCACGGATTTGTCTGGAAGGAAAATGCCACCAGGAGTATTTCCATTTCCAGTTTTCAGAGAGGACTTGTTTTCAGACATAGACAGCCCAAGGTAGCTGAAACTGCAGCCACCTTACAGAAATATTTTTCCCCCAAGGAAATGGTAACGCATGCTCCTTTTTCTCCATGCAAATTGTAGGTGCTAAAAAGCTGGGACAGATTCCTCACCCCCGAGAGGCTGTGAGTTATGTGACGCTGATTTAATGGTCACACATCTTCCACAATTTGCCGCTGCTGTGACCTTCACGGAGGAGGTGTGGACGCGGAAAGGCAGGCTGCGTTTTAGATCCCTCCTGATGCAGCACAATAGAGATTCTGTGAAACTGGTCCTGGACCCGGGACAGGGTTGGCTCCTGGCAGTGAAATCAAACACTGTGTGAGCCAGAAACTGAATCCTTCATTGAGAATGTCTGTGTCTTAATTAGCACATTGGTGATTTTAATGACATCCCTTTAAGGAAGATAAAATGCCTGTGTATTCTCGTAGATAAAGAAAAGTGGGAGGAGACGGGGCGATTTGCTTAGGATCATATGGAAAGTTTGACAGTCCAGTTTGAATAGACGTCAAGACCACATATTCTATTTCTGGGAGTGGATGAGTCATAAAATTTAAAGAATTTTTGATTCAAAGATAAAAGTGTTAGCCATGGTAGACACTTGTGATTTGGTTTTATTGGCTGCTGGTCTCACTTTTAAATATCTCACCCACCACAGTGAAAATAAAGGGGAAAGAACACCCCTTTATTTATCCCCCTCCTCTCCTCTGACAGCTCAATGAATCTATGTGGGCCCAGTGCATCTACCCTGGGTGTGGGGCGAGAGGCATAAAACGTGGCCCTTGGGGTGACGGCTGAGCGGGCTGGGATGCTCTCTCCAGTGGCAGCAGAATATTAAAGTATGAATGGTTCACCCCACCATCTTCAGAGCCTCCCTCCCCTTGCTGTAGATCTTTTGCCTTCTAGTAAAGCCAGCCCCAGCCCTAGCTGGAGACATTCAGGCTTCATTTCTGCTGCTTGCAAATAAGGCTTTTGACTGACACACTAATTTAATTGTTATTATCCATAAAATCCATGTTACATCCAAAGGTGTTTTTTACACTAAGTCTACAAGCTCTTTACTAGTTTTTAATATAGATGTAAAACCCTTTCTAATAGGAGCACAGCCTATGATATAAAACCTAGAAAATGTGGTTTATGTTGTTTCCATCTTTTTTTTTTATTAATTTGCAAAGTATAATGGCTTTACGTAAAAGGAGTAAAAATTAATCTCCCTTAAGTGAGTAGAGCCTAGTGAGAGCTGCGGCCTCAGCGGTGCCATGAACGTGGCTGTGTTGATTCACACGTTGTGCGGGAGGCTCGGTCTGTCCACGCTGTGACCTTCTGGAGCCCTGGGCACGGGCGAGACAGCAGGAACGCGGGCAGCTCGGGATGTACCTCCCGACCCTGAAGAGGAGGTCAGCTGACTGGAATCTGGAATTACGCGGGTAAGGGAAGCATTTCCAGCTGGGTTTGGGATTAGCATTTACGGAAGTCACACGGCCTTTATCTGCGTCGGTTTTAGGAGGCTAGAATGGTTTTCCTAAAGTACGTGCATCTGGCAGGGTGCAGTCCCCAGATGCAGGGGAGGAAGACCCTGCAGTCTGTGCAGTGCTACTGTCTTCCAGCTCAGAATCACGGCCATCGCTGCTCGCTGCAGGGCTGGCAGCCGGACCCGGGCGGGGCCGGCAAGAGCTGCAGACTGGATGCTGCAGATGGCTGCGTGGCGCCGAGCGCCGGTGCCTGCCCCTGCCCGCGGTGCCGGCCCTGTGCTCAGGCCTCTGTGGAGGGCGCCAGGCCTGCCGTGCAGTGAGATGTCCTCTTCTTCTGAGACAGCTTGTTTGTATTACTTCATCTTCCAACCTTACCAACTTCTTTCACCTTTTCATTCCTCCGAACTGCCCGTTTCCACACTAAAGATCTGTGCTTTATGATTTTTTATTTTCATTACAGGCATTTATCCTATGCTTACCAAACTAAAAAAGAATTTTTTTATTTTTTTTAAAGAACAGAAATTATCCAGGTTTGGTGGCACATGCTTGTACTCTTGGCATCCTGGAAGGTTGAGGCAGGAGGATTGTAAGTTGGCATTCAGACCTAGCGACTTAGCAAGATCCTGTCTTAAAAAAAAAAAAAAAAAAAAAAAGACTGAGGATGTTGCTCCAGAAGTGCAGAACTTCTGGGTTCAATCCTTAGTACCACACACACACCAGACATTATTATGAACATCAGTCATATTCAGATTTCATCTTAAGAAATCATTGCGGGTCTTTGATAAAACAGTGCTAGTGGTCTGGCACCCAAGACCTTAATAAACATCAAGACTGCTTCTGATGTAGCTTCCAGTGAAGCCAAGAATATAATCAATATACAATTGATCCCCATCAAGCAGTAAACTGTTATGTGGTTTGTTTTAGTGAACCGCGGAAGGAACCATTTTGCAATGCCATATATTAGCAGAGCCAGGATCGTACTAAGCACCTCTCGTGCCTGCTTTCTATGTTCATATTATTTTTCCTGTGGACTGCTCAAAATTATTATGTAGCCTGGAATCAGAGTCAGCTGTGTGAGATGGAACAAGGAAGTGTAGGCGCACTTAGTTTAATCATTAAGAATGATTCTAAAGTGCATGCCAGGGAACAGAAATTAGACAATCTTTTCAGGAGGATCTCTCCACCTATCAATCCATCTCTCTGTCTGAGCTATAATCAGGAGACCGAGTGGGGTAAGTGCTTTCAGAGAATCAGTATTCACTGCTCGTGACTTCCGTGTTACGGGTAAGAAATGAAGGCAGTAAATTAACTTGATGGTGGGCAGGAAGCACAGCATTTTCAGCAGGGAAAGGTCATGTCCAGTATAGATAGATAGAAATGTGGAAAATAAAAAAGAAAACCCTATATTTTGTATTTTTCCATCATAAAATTGCAGCAGGTATAAATCCTACAAGTTTATAAATAGATGGTGTTTTCTCATGACATTGAGACACTGACTATTTTCAACTAGGAAATTCAGCTGTAAGGGATGTTGAAAGAACGAGAAATCAGGTGGAAAACCTGCAGTTAGTCGTGCTGTTGGCTCCAGCAACAGAGACAAAATGTGTCTGTGTTTCAATTCTACCTAATTAATTTCAATATTGATTTTATTAATTTAATTAAATTATTTAAATTAAAGAAAGGCAGAAAAGTTTTAAAAAATCAGAAAGACTAAGTAAGATCCCAGATATATTAGTCTGTGGATGTAGAACACAGTAATTGCTTTGTAGGTTGTTCAAAGAAAATATATGTGATGTATGCAGCTTCCTGGCTGGAATATTACAGGTGCTTGAAAGAAATGCTTGTTATGTTATCGTGATATTCCTCTTTTTTTCAGGGTCACTAGTTCTGACTTTAATATCGGAGTCAAGTCTACTGTGCATATGGTTTTTAAAAAGTATTTTATTGTGGAATAGTATAAACTTACAAAAAGCACACTGACTAGTCAAATGCCCCCCTTCAGTAGGTCCGCTTGTTCTGCTGTACCAGCTTTAGAGCTGGGATTTTGGAGAAATCCACCCCAGAGCTCCTCTTTTTCTTCAGGCTGGCCTCGAACTTGCTGGGGAGGCCAGGCCGGCCTTGAATTCGCAGAGGTCCTCCTGAGAAGCAGGTCATCAGCCTGAAGTTAGCACAGGACCCTCAGCCACGTTTGCACACTTAGCAAGTGTGCCAAGTGTGTCCATAGTCGTTCAGTGCCCGCGAGCACTAGCCAGCACTGTGCATGCTCTTAGGTGTACATAAATGTGTCTGCTAGTGCTGAGCTTTTGTCCCTCTCACTGTGTGTTGCACAGTGTGATGTTTTCTTCTGAGTGTGAGCGCCAGGTCTGGGGTGGATGCCTTGGAGTGGAGAGATCAGCGCTGAGCAGCCCGTGAGCTCGGCAGGGAGCAGCCTGCAGACCGGAGAGTGACGAGGATGGTGGCACAACCAGGCCCTGCAAGGTGGCCTCACGCCGCCTGGTGCCTCTGGTCTCGCCACGCAGCGCAGGGCGGTGGTGTCCTCTGGGGCGCTGTGGGGCCGCGGCTGTGGGGCAGCCTGCTCCGCCAGAGCTGCAGGGAGCCGAGATGTTCCGTGACAGTAAATTATACTGCTGGAGCCCAAACCACCCACTCCATCTGGAAGGTTTCTCAAACGCAGGTTTCATTACAAATACGGCCAGGCCTTATTAGGCACAGCACATTCGCAGTTTGACAAAGTCAGGCAGAAAACACAAAACGAGTTTCAGAGTTACCAAAATTACAGACCAAGCTGCAGTGAGCATCACGGAAAACGCCTTTCACTCATCACTGCAAAAATATGAATAAATTAAAAAATATATAAATAAATAACAAGAAATTGCTAGAGGTTCCCCTGAAAGAGGGAGTGCTGAGTTTTGGGAATGGAAATTCGTAACTGGGGGGCTTCAGCCAAATCACGCCCAGAATGGCCAAGTCAGTGTCCGCGCCTCTAGAAGGGAGGGAGGTTCCCACTTCCCTGGTGAACACTTGGCCTCATGATCCGTTTTCCTTTTCTGCCAACGGGACAAGTGTGAACAGACCCCACTGTGGTCTCGCCTGACACTGTGCTGCGTGCTCAGAAGCGTTTTACTTGTGCGCAGCCCTCTTACTCCGGTGCCTTCTTCTCCTACCTCCTAGCTGGTCTGTATGACTTTCTCCACACTTTCGGGAATTGTGTACATATTCTGGATAATATTCCTTGCCATTTTCAAACATGGAAAACACTTTGCTTGTCGTGTTTTCCTGGTGACTTCAGCTAGAAGTTCATCAGATTTATTGATCTCTTTAAAAACTAGCTTTTGATTTTATTGCTCCTCTCTATTACTCTGCTCATATTGATTTCTGTTCTCCTTCTTATTATTTCTTTCCTTCTGCTTACCTTGCACTCGATTTCCTCTGTCACTGGTTTCTTAAGCACATAGCATCGATCGTTGATTTGAGGTGTTCCTTTTTTCAGATAAAAGTAGCCTCCTAAGTTTCCACCTGAACTGCGGCCCCAGAGTATCTTACAGAGCTCGATGTGTTTTGTGTCCATTTTCATGCAGTTCAGAAGATGTCTGATCTCTGTTAGGACTTGCTGTTTGGCTCACGTTCTCTACTGTCCTGATCCTGTACGCTGGGGCTTTCCTGGTAGGGTCCTGTTGCTGGTTTCTAGTCTGGTTCTGCTGTGACCTGAGAGTTTGTCCTGTATGACTTCAGTTCCATACATGTGCAGGATTCAGTTACACTGGGGTGCAGCCTGACCTGGGAGGCACCTGTGTGCCCTAGAAGGGGGTACACGGTCTGCTGTGACCGGGCGCAGACGTCTGCAGATGTCCTTCGGTGGTGTCCAGCTCCCGACTCTGGCCGGTTTTCTTCCTCCTTTTTCTATCGATGGCTGAGAGAAGGGCACCAGAGTCTCCAACTATGACTGTAGCTTTCTCTAATCCAACTTCACTTTCACCGCTTTCTGCCAGGTGCGTGAAAGTTCAGTCTTGGCTGCAACAAACAGACTATTAGGGTCACCAAGTCT